>SNQJ01S0030679.1:0-27846 GCA_010110895.2 Picea sitchensis | reverse complement strand
ATTGGTTTTCATTGATGATATCCTAATCTAATCCAAGAAAAGAGAGGAGCATGAAGAACATCTTAAATTAGTGTTACAAGTACTAAGAGAGCATCATCTCTACGCTAAGTTTAGCAAGTGTGACTTTTTCCAGAATCAAGTCCATTACTTAGGCCATGTTATTTCCAAAGAAGGAGTGGCAATAGACCTTGACAAGATCAGATCTATCATGGAATGGCCTACCCCAAATGATGTATCTAATATCAGATCCTTTATGGGCTTAGCAAGATACTATAGAAGGTTCATAAAAGGATTTTCCAAGATTGGTTGTCCAATCACTACCCTTCAGAAAAAGGGGGTTAAATTCACTTGGACATCAAAATGTGAAGAAATATTTCAAGAATTGAAATACCTTCTGACCCATGCACCCATGTTGAATATTGAATACCATGATAATGACTTCCTTGTGTGTACATATGCTTGTAAGGAAGGAATCAGAGGAGTCCTTATGCAAGAAGAACATGTGATTTGCTATGAATCCATAAAATTGAATGAGCATGAAATCAATTATGTGACCCATGATCTAGAGTTGGCTGCCATGGTGCACACTTTAAAAATGTGGCGGTATTACCTCCTGGGCAGGATATTTGTACTTATGACAGACCATTATGGGTTGAGATACTTGTTTGAGCAACCAAAACTCAATGCAAACAAGCTATGTGGATGGCTCTCCTTAGTGAGTTTGATTTCGAAATCAAACACATCAAAGGAAAGGAAAATAGAGTGGTCGATTCCCTTAGTAGAAGTGTGAAAACGATTCACCTGGAAATGGTAAGCACATGTGAAACAGATGTCAGGGAAAGAGTCAGGAATGCACAAGAAACAGATTCATTCTTCAATACCGTGACAACATACCTAAAGCAAGATCCCACAGGACTAAAGTATGAAGTTTATCATATGCTTGATGAAGGGTTGTTGACCTACAAAAACAGATTGTATATTCCAAGTTGTGATGACTTGAAGAGGTTCATAATAAATGAACTACACAAGAGACCATATACTGGTCACCCAAGTTATCAGAAAATGATCACGGCCACTAGGAAATGATTATATTGGCTTGGATTGAAAAAGTACATAGTTGACTATCTAGCTAAGTGTCTAGAATGCCAACAATTTAAGGTAGAACACCAGCACCCAACAGGGTTGTTACAGCCTCTACCAATTCCAGAATGGAAATGGTTTCAAAACCATTTCCATGGATTTCATCATCAGATTACCAAAATCGGCCAAGCAGAATGATGTCGTCATGGTAGTGGTGGACAAATTGAGCAAGCATGCTCACTTTGCTCCTGTCAAGTCAACTTGTAAGGCAACAGATATTGCCAACATCTTCATGAAGGAGATATTCAGATTGCATGGCATGCCTAGGGGGATTATATCTGACAGAGATACAAAATTCACTTCAATATTTTGGAAATCCTTGATGGATGGTTTTAAGACTAAATGGTTGTTTAGCACAACCTATCACCCCCAAACTAATGGACAGACAGAAAGAGTAAGCCAAATATTAGAATATATGTTAAGGATGCATGTAATGCATCAACCTAAGAAGTGGGAAGAATACCTTCCATTGGTATAATTTGCCTACAATAATGGTTATCAAGAGTCATTGGAGATGATCCCTTCTGAAGCCCTCTATGGTGAAAATGCAAGATTCCAATCAGCTGAAGTAATCCAACGGATAGAATTACAATCAGACCCGACATCCTAAAAGAAATGAAACAACAAGTGATTCAAATAAAGAAAAATCTTAAAATTTCTCAGGATAGACAGAAGAGTTACATCGACAGAAAGAGAACTCCCAAAGAGTTCATAATAGGAGACCATGTCTATCTCAAAGTTAAGCCCAAGAAGAGTTCCCTGAAAATGGGAGCTTGTGCCAAACTGGCACCCTAGTATTATGGACCCTTTGAAATCTTAGATAGAGTGGGACTCATAGCCTATAGGCTAGCACTCCCTCCCACAATGAAGGCACATAATGTTTTCCATGTTTTGTTATTAAAGAAATATATATATGATTCTAATCATATAATTGACTAGTATGTGATTCAGGTGGGGTTGGAGGGAGAATTCATGCCAGAACCTCAATGCATACTGGACAGGAAGGAAACCTCACTCAAGAACTGAACCATTGCATAGGTAAAGGTGCAATGGAGACATTTTGGCCTAGATGAGGCCACGTGGGAAATGGAGGATGCCATGAGATAGGCATATCCATTTTTGTTTACTTCTGTATATACAAAACACGTTGATAGATAAAACATAGAGGACGATATTCCTTTAAGGGGGAGGGAATTGTAACACCCTGTTTCCCCTAGTTTGTAAATATAACTATATTGGCCAAGAGACTATAGCAAACTCAATATGTGTGAATGCTTGATTTGATGGACCTTTTTATAAAAGTTCGATGAATGTAAATTATGTTATTTACTAGAAAATGGATAAGTGTTGCATGACTACTGGAAGGGGGGTGTGCTAAGAGAGACTACGAATGTTATGAAAGATATGGTGAAGGGGACCATGAATGGTTGTGTTAACCTCCACCAGACCAGTACTTTGATGGATTTAATTGCTCAGGATCAGAACAACCCTCTAACCCAAGAATGAATTACAGTCATGTTGGTAGGTGGGAAGACCTCCTCAAGAGATAATGAGGGGATGGGGCAAACCAACCATCCATAAGGCTTCCAAACTTGACCACAAAGTGGGAATTTGAGCCACACACAATCTTGCTAAGGAAGGCAAGAAAGGAAGACATGGTGGGTAGAGGAAGACCTGTGAAGAGTGCAGAGACGAGAGCCTAAGCTCTTAGGTTTGAGGAGGAACTGTGAAAATAGAGTGAGGTATGATTGCAGGAAAGAGGGACTAAGTTGGGAGAAGGAGAGTAACCCTCGTCCCTATCTACGACTGAGTCGAGAGAAGGAGAGTAACCTTCATCCCTATATACGACTAAGTCAAGAGAAGGAGAGTAACCTTCGGCCCTATCAATGACGCAACGCAAAATTAATTTCTTTTTTTTGTTTAAAGCATGAAGGCAATCAATGACAACAATTAATCAACACAACTTGACGACGAACACAACTACGCATTCTGGCAACAGATAACAATGACCCAAAATACTAACACATCATGCAACTGGATGAAACATGTGATAATCAATAGATAGATAAAAATGGCTACCCACCCGACACAAGAAAGACAACGCCTACACACTAAAGGACAACATCAACAACCCGACACATCGACTTCGACGACTAGTAACTAGAAACCTCTATGACGCGCAAAACCCAATGCATTAAGGCGTTACAAACCAAGTAACAATATCCATTACAATGAACAATATGCCCACATCGGGAAGCACCAGACTCCAACCAGGTTATCATTCACCTCTATCCATCAGGGCGCACAATGATCCCCTCATCAAGAATCATTTTGTCACAAGGTGATAGGCATGACAGTAACCACGGCGCAACATAACATATCTAGACCCTTAACCCAAGATAAATCCCTCGCGCTGGGAGACCGAATTATCTACCAATAAACACGTGAAGACTACAATAAAATTTAATTTCGAGTGCCACCTATGGCAACACTGAATAATTGTCTGATAAAATTTTAACTCAACAAAGTTGGAATACTGGAGTAATGGATTTTACTAACATGGCATCTACCTATCTATGAACAAATAATGGCCATACACCAGGCTTAAAGAGTCGATCTGTCAAAACATAGATGGAATTACGATCTAGGTGTTCTCGTTAGGGTTTTACCACGTTCATTGGTAAATAAGAGATTTAAATCCAAACATTTTAGGTTAATGACATGGATATTTAAACAGTGAGAATCTCCACGTAATCCAAAGGGAGAGGAAACAACTATACTCATCCACCGGAATTGATAAGACATTAATAATTACTTCTCTCAGTTTTAAAATTAAAGCTCACTAAATTTCAACAGAATAACAAGACTATTCGATTTGCAAGGTTTTAAATTCCATAATCCTTTAATGTAATGGATAAAAGAGAGTGAAAGTAATTCCCCACTAGACATAACCTTGAATGTTGTATGAGCGCCTTCCCTGGATTGGGCTCTATTTTTGTTTTGTTTTTGTTGCCTTGATCTCTCAATCATTACTCAACCATCCACAAGTTCTATACAAGAAATGAATATCTCCTCTCTAGATCGAGGATTGTGATAGTGTACAAGGGCGATGAGAAATAATCGATTGCTCGATATTGCTGGAGATTAAGAGCATATAAATACATCCGAATTAAACTATTAGTCAAAACAAATGGCGATCTAATTAAAGGATGCTATTGGTGTGTGATTTATTACTATTAGGTAAAGAAATTTTACCCTGGCCAACACCAAATAGCGAAAATATCTGATTTTTGAAAAAGGAGAACAAGGATTTATGACCTGCCAGTAACTCGGATTACTCCATCTTTTGTCTTTGTAAATTTTGGTGCATTTTGTAGAGTATTAATTGCAAATTCATTCGCATTGAAATTTTCTTTAATGACCTATATGAAGATCTGTCCATCTTACTTAGTCAACTTCCAACTTAGTCTAACAATATTATCGATGTGTATTAATAAAATATGAAATATAAAAACTACAGTCCATAAAATTTCAATGTCTGTAAAATATAAAAATTGTTGTCTATATTCACATATTCCCTGAATATAACTTACTGAATATAATTCACATATAATTCATTGTCTATAATATAAATTGTTGTATATATCCACATGTATATAATTGCTTAGAATAAAATCGTTGTCAACAATTGCTCAGAATAAAATCATTGTGTAATTATATTTATAATGGAATTTAAAAGTCTTCCGAAATTAAGTCTATGCCAACAAATTCGTTGTGTTAAATATATTCAAATGGGAATTAAAGACTCTACAAAATTATTCTATGCCAGTTGTGTAATAATTTAATCGTTGTGTAATAATTCGCAATGGTAATAATCGTTCTGTAATAATTCATTTATAGTAATAATCACTAGTAATAATCATTTTGTAAACTCTACGAAATTAAATACATTTCATTTAATCAGTGTCCCAATATATCATTGTATATATCAGTCTGTATCGTTGTATGTATCAATGTCCAAACTATATGATATACAGTTTAAAGCGATAAGACATCACCACGTTGTCCATCATATGGGTAAAACAGAGTCACATATAGTAAAAACCACAGTCTCACATAAAAAGTAGTGATAATCATTCAAAAGAAGAACACAAAGATTACTCATTCACAATTGAGTCATCCAAGATGTAGAAATATTCATTCACCAAAAAGACGCAAGGATTACCCATTCAAAAATGAATCACTCAAAGACGCGGAGATGCTCATTCATAAAAACGCAAGGATTAATCATCCAGGAAACACAGATGTAATCAATCACAAGAAAACACAGATATTTACCATTCAAGCGCAGAGATTTATCAGAGTTTAGACAATTAAAACACAAAGTGTAATCAGAGTTTAATCAATCGAGACATAGAGTTTAAACATAAGAGAAAAATGCAGAGATAGGTAAGGGATAGACAGTTGGGCGAAATTTATCCTTCACCTATTATCGATGCACATGAAAGCATGGAATTTGAATCTATAGGTCTTTAAACACCAGAGTGACAATCGTCGATTCGGATCCTGTCCAACTACTCAGGCACAGACTAATAACTTAAGGGATAAGGGACCGAAGACAAAAACTCAATTTTCTTCGTATTAATCAACAAAAACAAATGCAGAGAAGTCATTGCAATCAGGGGCCGGGTTTGCCATGGGAAATCAATCTAGAAAACAACGAGCAAGGGGATTACAAATACCATAGGAAAGTAGGTGCAAGAAATCTCATGGCAATGAAATATTCAACCGAGCACAAAAAAATAACATGTGTAAATTAAATTTCATTGCAAGTAACAAATTTAACAGGTGTACCTTAGCCAAACACAAATGCTCTGAAGTTGTTGTCCTACACGTGCTCCATCCAGCTCTCGCTCTCCAACCGATGTGACCTCACCGGTACCTCCCAGCCAATGCTAGGGGTACTCTTCTTCCTCCTGAGTCCCCTGAGCCGCAAAGGGGCCATGCACACAATACCAGAGAATGATAGCACCCAGCTCACCTTGCAAAGTCGAGCTACCACTTGTTACCTGAGCTGGGTATCCCAACTCCCACAAGATAAAGTTTAGTCAAGGGAAAAATTCAGCAGTGTAACGTTACGCAAAAAGATGAGAGATGCATACTCCTCCTCCTCCATCATTTTTATAGAGTTTTTAAGTAATTAGTTTCCCAAATTCTCATTAAATTCCTTTTTCATTAATTTTAATTAGGAAAAACCTCCCCCGTACACATGTCACCCATCCCCTAGTTGCACCAGAAAATCAATTTTATTAATTAATTAAATATTTATATTTCCCTCACCCACCTAAAACATTCCTAAAAACACTCCTCAGTGTCCCAAAATTCCCTTACACTTCTTAAATGACTTACACCTTACTTAATTCCTAGTTGAGTTCATAATTAAAAAGTTCTAAAGGCAAGATTCCTTACTAAGTTAGACATTCATCTTTTTCCTTACGTTTTCCCTTTTCTTTAAGTTTCCCTTTTTCTTTAAGTTTCCTATTTCTTTTAAGTTTCCCCCTTTTTCCTTTTTAACTAAAAATCAATTTAGCAAGTGTAGATAAAACAACCCTTTTACCCTTTTCCGTTTTAATTAAAATTAATTTAGCAAGTGAATATAAAAACAACCATTTACCCTCTTTTCTTTTTAACTAAAATTTAAGAAAAAGTAAATAAAAACAACCATTACCCCCCTTTTTTTTAAATTAATCCTCCATTATAATTTTGAGTTTAATAAATAAGTTTGAATTTCTTACTCCCCTTCTTGTTACATGTTTATTTATTATTATTTTTTTTTACCACAAGTTCTACTTAGTCCTAGGTTTTAATTTCACTAGGTTGGGCGACATTTTTATTAGGATTTTTTTTTTTTAAATCTTACTTATCACATTATTCATTTTAAGGCCGACAATTTATTCACTTACTAGTTAAAATCACAACATGCCCTTCAGGACACACTACGTGCTCCAAGAGTGCCACTCACTTCTTTCTGTTTTCCTTGCGTGACATGCCCTTTCAGATGCACTACGTGCTCCAAGGGTGCCACTCGCCTCTTTCCGTTTTCCTTGCGTGACGTGCCCTTCAGGGCGCACTACGTGATCCAAGGGTTCCACTCCCCTCTTGATTGACTTTCGTAGACGTCAAACCCTTGGATTCAATACTTCACCAAGTGATCTTGTGGGAGACTAAGGGCCTCTAAGGAATAAGTCCCCTATCTTATTGCCCGCCCCTTAGAATCATCATGAGCGACTGTTACAGTCTGCCCTCACGACATTGTGGGTCTTCTCAAACTAGGTAATCATTAACCTACATTTCGAGCCACGACAGGAGTGCTAGTAGGCCATGGTAGGGTTGCTGCCACACCTCAAGTCTTTGGTTTTCGTGCATGACCCCTCTACTCCACATGTGAGTCTGGTCAACAAGTTATCGTCAGCCTGTATCCATAAATGAATCATGTTAGCAATAATAATTAATCATCATAACATCTAATCATATGTACATATGTCACATCAACAACATTCAAACCCAACAGTCCACTCCCTGACTCGATCCAGAGTCCAAGGGGTTTCATCGATGCCTTTGCATCCTTAATGTCCAAAGTTCTGTACATTCAAGAGAACCCAGTAAATAGCACTTGTCTAGGTAAATACAACCAAATAACATATAATCAAATCCATAATATCTCATAATCATAATCAAAACGACCAATAGATATAATAACCTGGATCACTTGCACGCAAGTGTCCTCAAAGAATAAGTTCGATCAGTGCGTGTAAGAGCGGAATGCTACATACACCCCCTCTTGTTTTAAACTTTGTCTTGAAGTTTCACAGTATATAAGTGTCGAAATAAAGTGTATCACAGTATCATAAGTCTATCTATCAAACAAAAATGGAAATTGTTGGCGCATATCATATGCATCCTCCCAGATCGTCGAGTGTGGACTATAGTTGTCCCACTAGACCTTGACTTGATCTACTATTTGACATTGTAGATATCAAATGCAATGGTCATGGATGCGTATTGGCTCATCTTTGACTGCACCCTCATCAGATACCTGGAAGGAACTCAGGTCAATAACATGTGTAGGATAACTAATATAATGTCTCAAAATACATACATGAAAACATCATGCATATGCCTCAAAGAATCAGGCAAGGCTAGCCGATAGGCCACGGGCCCATTATTTTCCACAATCTCGAAAGGTCCCACAAACCTAGGAGAGATTTTGTCACCCTTTCCAAACTTGATAAAACTTTGATGTGGTTTCACTCGTAATAAGACTCGATCACCAACTTCATAACTTCGATCGACACGATGCACATCGACATAACTCTTCTGTTGATCCTGCGCTTCCTTGATCCTTTGTCTTATTGTTTGCATTTGATATTCCATTTCTTGGACCACTTCCGGTCCCACCAGGACCCTATCCTCGAGCTGATCCCAACTCAAAGGCATCCGACAAGGTCGCCCGTAAAGAAACTCGAAGGGCGCCATCTTAATGGTGCTTTGATAACTGTTGTTATATGTGAATTCTACCAGTGGAAATAATTATTCCCAACACTTATGTTGGTCCATCACATACATACACAACATGTCCTCCAAGATTTGGTTTGTTCGTTCTGTTTGCTTGTTTGTCTCTGGGTGATACGCGATACTAAAGTTAAGTTGGGTTCCCAAGGCCTCTTGGAAACTAGTCCAAAATCATCCAGTAAACATTGATCCTCCATCGGATATAATCCTCTTAGGCACGCCATGCAATCTCACAATCTCGTTGATGAAAACTCTAGCTATGCCTGGTGCCTGATACGTCATATGCACAAGAATAAAATGAGAACTCTTTGTTAAAGTGTCTACTACCACAAAAATTGAGTCGTGTCTCCTTGTTGTCAGTGGCAATACAAAAATGAAATCCATCGAAATGACCTCCCATTTCGATTTAGGAATAGTGTGTGGTTGTAGTAATCCTGTCGGATGTCTATGTTCAACTTTCACCTGCTGACATTCTAGACATCGGGCCACGTAGTTGACTATGTCTGCCTTCATTCCTTTCCAGAATAATAAAGGTTTAAGGTCTGCCCTCATCTTTATGACTCTCGGGTGAGCCATGTACACTGCTCTATGAGCCTCATTTAGGATCAAACTCCTCAACTCGTTGTTGGGAGGTACGTAAATTCAAATTTTAAATATCAATAATTCATCGTTGTCAATAGTAAATCCTTCAAATTTTTGTACCATCATTGTGTTTTGTCCGATAAAATCCATGACCTCTTTGTACCAGTCGTCATCATCACATTGTAAAGTGAGAATTTTCACGTAGATTCGTCTGAAGAGGCATCATCGAAAACAGGCATGGTCTCTGACTCAATGCATCTGCCACTATGTTCATTGTGCCCTTTATGTAAATAATCTTTAAATCACACTCGCTAAGCAATTTTGACCAACGTCGTTGTCGCACATTCAATTCGCTTTGCGTAAAGATGTGTTGTAGTCCACAGTGGTCCATTTTTAGCTCAAAATTTCGTCCAATACTTTAGTGTCTCCAAACTCTCAGGCATAAACAATGGCCAACAACTCCATATCGTGTGTTGCATAGTTCTCCTCATGACTTCTCAATTTTATCGAGATGTAAGCGATCACTCGACCGTCTTTCATCAAAACTCCGCTTAAGCCTTCCTTGGATGTGTCAGTGCATACCAAGAAGTCCGCGTCCATGTCAGGGACCTTTAGTATCGGTGTCGTCGTCAACAACTCCTTGAGCCTATGAAATGCTTCCGTACATTTATCGGTCCAAACAAACTTCCTTTTCTTCTTCTGTAATTCTGTAATTGGATTTGCTATCTTAGAAAAACCCTCAATGAACCATCGATAGTATCTCGCTAAACCCATGAAGCTACACACTTCCAGGACATTTGTTGGTACAGGCTATTCCATAATAGCCTCAACCTTTGCTGGATCCATGACGATACCTTCATCGGAGATGACATGCCCTAAGTAGTGAATCTTTGATTGATAAAATGAGCATTTAGACAATTTCCCATTCAATTTGTTCTCCCATAGACACTATAGTAACAAGCGCAAGTGCTCTTCATGCTCCTCCATTTTCCGAGATTAAGTCAAAATATTGTCGATGAATACTTGGACAAACTCTTCCAAGTATTCATGGAACACCTCGTTCATCAAACTCATAAATACCCCAGGGGCGTTCGTGAGTCCAAATGTTAAAACAATAAACTTTTAATGTCCAAACCTCGTCTTAAATGCATTCTTAGGGATCTCGTTCTCTTTTATCTGTAACTGGTGATACCTTGATCTCAAGTTGATCTTTGAAAACACTGTCGCATCCTTCATCTAATCAAATAGATCATCAATCCTTAGCAACAGATATTGATTCTTGATCGTTGCCTTGTTCAATTGACGGTAGTCAATGCAGAGTCTCCATGACCCATCCTTCTTTCATATGAAATAACAGGCACACCCCATGGTGACACACTTGGACGTATAAGTCATAGGTCCAACAACTCCTTCAGCTGCATTCTCAACTTTGTAATTCCGAGGTGAGCATATGATAAGGTGTTCTTTCTATTGGTTCAGTCCCCAATTTTAGGTCCATGGTAAATTCCAAATCCCTCTCTAGCGGCATCCCAAGTAATTCCTCAGGGAAGACATCTGCAAACTCTCGCACCACCAGAAGGTTTTCTAGACCTTTCGCTACTCCCTTTTCATTTAACGCAAGGATCACATAAATCTTACATCCCTTGCGGATGTTCTTTCGTAGCTGCAAGGAAGAGATGAACCTCAGGGAAACTCCATGGTTTCAACCTACAATCACGCGTCTCTGTCTCTCATCATCGACCAAGCTCAACCGTTTCGTCTTACGGTTGAGTATTGCCTCATGCGATTCCAACCAGTCCATATCAATCACGACGTCATAAGATCCTAAGATTGTGACGTACAGGTTGGCCTTGGTGACAAACTCTCCCAAGTTAAGGCTACATCCTGTAGCCTTCCCACCAACCTTTTGTTTGGCTCCAGATCCATTTCTACAAAGCTAAATTCATCATGTTCGATTGCCTTTACCTTAATTCCTTTTAGCGCTTCCCCAGAAATGAAACTCTCTGTAGCACTTGGATCTATACAAATACTAAGGGTCTGGTCAGCGACGACACCTGACGTCTCGAGAACAGTCGATTGGTGCTCTGCCAGGCGGTTAGTCATTGCTACATGAATCCGATGGGCCTTGGCCAAATCTCCCACGGTAGTGGGTCTGGTTGATCCATATGCTCTAGTTCTCTCCACTAGGCAGTCGCTAGTAATGTGGCTTCCCACATTCCAACACACTTTCTTCGGTCCAGTATTCCTGGTACCTGAAGTAGAAGCTGAATCCTAACATTAAGGCCAAACACAAACTTATTTACCTCACGTTTCTCAGTATTTTGGTGCGGATCATACCGAAGTAGCTCCAAAAACAGACCTCGTACTCAGGAACCGTACGGTCGCTCTGTCACAAGGTGTTGAACTTGTTGATCTGATGCTCAATGAATTCCTCAGAAAGATACCTCTCCTGGAACCATTCCTTGAATAGTTCCCATGACACTTCTTCGACGACCATGTTCAATTATGGCAAGAGCATCTTCCACCATAGAAGAGCGCTCCCCTTCAGTTGAAAGACTGCCATGCGGACCTTCATGGTTGAGGTATAGTCGTGAAGTGCAAAGCACATCACCATATTCTCCAACCATGCCTCAGTGGATGCACCATCCGGGGCACCAAAGAACTCAGGAAATTGACCTTCTCTAGTTCGCAGTGAATACTAACGGTACTGACTATGTGCGTTGTGGAACCTCAGGGGTACATGCACCCTGGCCTCATCTCAGTACAGATGGTGAATCAAGGCCTCTGGCAATCTATGGAAGGACCTTGTCAGAACATCATCATCCCTTACAACAATTGAATCCAGCCCAAGGACTTGTTCTTCCATTTGGGGTTTAGAGTCTGAGGGTACGGGCACCTCTGGAGGCGTCGCACCTCCTTCCACAACACCTGTTGTGAACCTCTGTGGTGTCCTCTAATCGAGATCACCGCATGGACGTGTTAAAGTTGTACTTAACGCTAGGGTATTACTCAATGTTTTACTGCAATGGAAAGCAAGGCGATCCACAGTTGCAGGGTTGAACCTGCTATGATACCATATGTAACGACCCCATCGTTACGACTACATGCGACGCAACGCAAAAGTTTTTTTTTTTTTGTTTAAAGAAGGAAGGCAATCGATGACAACAATTAATCAACACAACTTGACGACGAACACAACTTACACATTCTGGCAATAGATAACAACGACCTAGCATACTAACACATCATGTAACTGGATGAAACATGTGATAATCAATAGATAAATAAAACCGGCTACCCGCCCAATACAAGCAAGACAACGCCTACACGCTAAAGGGCAACATCAACAACCTGACACATCGGCTTCGACGACCAATAACTAGAAACCTCTACGGTGTGCAAAACCCAACGCATTAAGGCATTACAAACAAAGTACCAATATCCATTACAATGAACAATATGCCCACATCGAGAAGCATCAAACTCCGGCCAGGTTATCATTCACCTCTATCCATCAGAGCACGCAATGATCCCCTCATCAGGAATCATGTCGTCACAAGGCGATAGGCGTGATAGTAACCATGGCGCAACATAACATATCTAGACCTTTAACCCAAACTAAATCCCTCGCGTTGGGAGACCGAATTATTTGTCAATAAACACACAAAGACTACAATAAAATTTAATTTTGAGTGCTACTTATGGCAACACTGAATAATTGACTGATAAAATTTTTAACTCAACAAAGTTGGAATACTGGAGTAATGGATTTTACTAACATGGCATCTACCTATCTATGAACAGATAATGGCCATACACCAGGCTTAAAGAGTCGATCTGTCAAAACATAGATGGAATTACAATCTAGGTGTTCTCGTTAAGGTTTTACCACATTCATTGGTAGATACGAGATTTAAATACAAACAATTTAGGTTAATGACATGGATATTTAAATAGTGGGAATCTCCACATAATCCAAAGGGAGAGAAAAAAACTATACTCATCCACCAGAATTGATAAGACATTAATAATTACTTCTCTCAGTTTTAAAATTAAAGCTCACTAAATTTCAACATGATAACAAGACTATTCGATTTGCAAGGTTTTAAATTCTAGAATCGTTCAATGTAATGGATAAAAGAGAGTGAAAATAATTCCTCATTGGACATAACCTTGAATGTTGTATGAGCTCCTTCCCTGGATTGGGCTCTATTTTTTGCTGTTGTTGTTGTTGCGTTGATCTCTCAATCATTGCTCAACCATCCACAAGTTCTATACAAGAAATGATTCTCTCCTCTCTAGATCGAGGATTGTGACAGTGTACAAGGGAGACGATAAATAATCGATTGGTCGATATTGTTGGAGAATAAGAGTATATAAATACATCGGAATTAAACTATTAGTCAAAACAAATGGCGGTCTAATTAAAGGATGCCATTGACGTGAGATTTATTACTATTAGGTAAAGAAATTGTACCCTGGCCGAAACCAAATAGAGAAAATATCTTATTTTTGAAAAAGGATAACAAGGATTTATGACCTGCCACTAACTCAGATTACTCCATCTTTTGTCTGTGTAAATTTTGGTGCATTCTGTAGAGTATTAATTGCAAATTCATTGGCATTGAAATTTCCTTTAATGACCTATCTGAAGATCCGTCTAGCTTACTTAGTCAACTTCCAACTCAATTTGACAATATTATCATTGTGTATTAATAAAATATGAAATATAAAAGTTGCAGCCTATTAAATTTTACTGTCTATAAAATATAAAAATTGCAGTCTATATTCACATGTTCGCTGAATATAACTCACTGAATATAATTTACATATAATTCATTGTCTATAATATAAATCGTTGTATATATCCACATGTATATAATCGCTCAGAATAAAATCATTGTCAACAATTGCTCAGAATAAAATCGTTGTGTAATTATATTTATAATGGAATTTAAAACTCTTCCAAAATTAAGTCTCTACCAGCAAATTCGTTGTGTTAAAGACATTCAAATGGGAATTAAAAACTCTACAAAATTAATCTATGCCATTTGTGTAATAATTTAATCATTGTGTAATAATTCGCAGTGGTAATAATCGTTGTGTAATAATTCATTTATAGTAATAATCGCTGGTAATAATCGTTGTGTAAACTCTACGAAATTAAATGCATTTCATTTAATCGTTGTCCCAATATATCGGTGTGTATCGTTGTGTGTATTGTTGTCCAAACTATATGATATACAGTTTAAAGCAATAAGTCGTCACCACGCTATCCATCATATGGGTAAAACACAGTCACATATAGTAAAAAACACAGTCTCACATAAAAAGCAGTGATAATCATTCAAAAGAAGAATGCAAATATTACTCACTCACAACTGAGTCATCCAAGGCGCAGAGATATTCATTCACCAAAAAGACGCAAGGATTACTCATTCAGAAATGAATCACTCAAAGATGCGGAGATGCTCATTCACAAAAACGCAAGGATTAATCATCCAGAAAACGTAGATGTAATCAATCACAAGAAAACGTAGAGATTTACCATTCAAGCGTGGAGATTTATCAGAGTTTAAACAATTAAAATGCAGAGTGTAATCAAAGTTTAATCAATCACGACACAGAGTTTAATCATAAGAGAAAATCGCAGAGATAAGTAAGGGATAGAAAGCTGCAGAAATTTATTCTTCACTTATTATCCATGCATAGGAAATCAGGGCATTTGAATCTATAGGTCTTTAAACACTGGAGTGACAATCGTCGATTCAACTCCTGGCTGACTACTAAGGAACAAACTAATAACTTAAGGGATAAGGGACCGAAGACAAAAAATCAATGTTTCTTCATATTAATCAATAAAATCAAATGCAGATAAGTTATTGCAATCAGGGGTTGGGTTCGCCATGGGAAATCAATCCAGAAAACAATGAACAAGGGGATTACAAATACCATAGGAAATCAGGTGCAAGAAATCTCATGGCAATGAAATATTCAACTGAGCACAGAAAAATAACATGTGTAAATTAAATTTCATTGCAAGTAACAACTTTAACAGGCATACCTTAGCCAAATTTGAATGCTCCGAAGTTTTTGTCCCGCGCGCGCTCCGTCCAGCTCCCGCTTATCAACCGATGTGACCTCACCGATACCTCCCAGCCAATGCTAGGGGTACTCTTCTTCCCCCTGAGCCCCTCAAGCTGCAAAGGGGGCACACACAAAATACTAGAGAATGCTAGCACCCATATCGCATTGCAAGGTCAAGCTACCACTCGTTACCCGAGCTGGGTATCCCAACTCCCACAAGAGAAAGTTCAGTCAAGGTAAAAATTCAGCAGCGTAACGTTACACAAAAAGCTGAGAGATGCATACTCCTCCTCCTCCATCCTTTTCATAGAGTTTTTAAGTAATTAATTTCGCAAATTCTCATTAAATTCCTTTTTCATTAATTTTAATTGGGAAAAACCTCCCCTGTACACATGTCACTCATCCCCTAGTTGCACCAGAGAATCAATTTTATTAATTAATTAAATATTTCTATTTCCCTCGCCCACCTAAAGCATTCTTAAAAACGCTCCTCGGTGTCCCAAAATTCCCTTACACTTCTTAAATGACTTACACCTTACTTAATTCGTAGTTGAGTTCATAATTAGAAAGTTCTAAAGGCAAGAATCCTTACTAAGTTAGACATTGAGCTTTTTCCTTACATTTTCCCTTTACTTTAAGTTTCCCTTTTTCTTTAAGTTTCCTGTTTCTTTTAAGTTTCCCCCTTTTTCCCTTTTAACTAAAAATCAATTTAGCAAGTGTAGATAAAACAACCCTTTTACCCTTTTTCCGTTTTAATTAAAATTAATTTAGCAAGTGTAGATAAAACAACCATTTACCCTCTTTTCTTTTTAACTAAAATTTAATTCAGCAAAAGTAGATAAAAACAACCATTGCCCCATTTAAAAAAAAATTAATCATCCATTATAATTTTGATTTTAATAAATAAGTTTGAATTTCTTACCCCCTTCTTGTTACATGTTTATTTATTATTATTTTTTTTTAGCACAAGTTCTACTTACTCCTAGGTTTCAATTTCACTAGGTTGGACAACATTTTTATTAGGAAAAAATGTTTTTAAATCTTACTAATAACATCATTCATTTTAAGGCCGATAGTTTATTCACTTACCAGTTAAAATCGTGATGTGCCCTTTAGGACACACTATGTGCTCCAAGGGTGCCACTCGCATCTTTCCATTTTCCTTGCGCGACGTGCCCTCTAGAATGCACTACACTCTTCAAGGGTGCCACTCGCCTCTTTCCATTTTCCTTACGCGACGTGCCCTTCAGGACGCACTACACGCTCCAAGGGTGCCACTCACCTCTTGAATGACTTTGGTAGACATCAAACCCTTGGATTCAATACTCCGCCATGTGATCTTGTGGGAGACTAAGGGTCTCTAAGGAATAAGGCCCCTGCCTTATTGTTCACCCCTTAGAATCATCGTGAGCGACTGCCACAATCTGCCCTCACGACATCGTGGGTCTTCTCAAACTAGGTAATCGTTAACCTACAGTTCGAGCCATGGCAAGAGTGCTAGTAGGTTGTGGCAGGCTTGATGCCACACCTCTCCCTCAAAGTCTCTGGTTGTCATGCATGACCCCTCTACTCCACATGTGAGTCTAGTCAACAAGCTATTGTCATCCTGCATCCATCAACAAATCATGTCAGTAATAATAATCAATCATCATAACATCTAATCATATGTACATATGTCACATCAATAACATTCAAACCTAATAGTCCACTCTATGACTCGATCTAGAGTCCAAGGGTTTTCATCGATGCCTCTACATCCTCAATGTACAAAGTCCTACAAACTCAAGAGAACCCAGTAAATAACACTTGTTTAGGTAAATACAACCAAATAACATATCATTATATCCATAATATCTCATAATCATAATCAAAACAACCAATAGATATAATAACCCATATCACTTGCACGTGAGTGTCCTCTGTTGTTCCTGAGTCTGTACTTAAGTCTTAGAAGTACAGTGTCAAGGCATCCGAAAGTGGGTAAAGGTGGAGAAGGGAGAAACGTCAACCTTCGGCAAAGGAAACTAAGGAAGATTTCTTCGTTGGCGTTGTCTAGCTTCCAACTGTTTCTGGATAGTTATATCTTGTTCAATGGTTGCCCATGAACGTTCAAGTTTGACCCGGTTAGTAGCAGTTTTAAGAATTGTGTCTAAAAGGTTTAAGGCAATGGGCGTTTGGTCTGATAGTCTGGGTTCGATATTAGGCTGTGTTGGTACATGGACAGTCATGGAGGAACAGTAAAAGTGGGAAAAAACTTCAGAGTAAGATTAAGTGTTGTGTCAATTTGGTCGTATAAAAGAGAATTTACGGTTTTAGGAATAAAATAGGGATGCAAATCAAAGGCTCTTTCCCATAACTGTATTATATTATAATAAAAGGTGTGAGGTGGGAGAAAAACATTTAGCAGTCTATAGCGTAAGGCTCCTACCAGGGGAGAAATCTCACGTATAAACAGAAGAGGAAAATGTAAGGAAATAACCGATGTAGCAGAGAATATATGTAGAATTCTGAAAATGCAGACTGGTCTTACACCCGTTGATAGCTGGTACAGAGGAAAAACAGTAAACAATTACAGAAAACCAAATTTCATTCGCTATAGTAGTGGTCGTACTAAATTATAACGAAGCACATCAGTTAAGAATATGAAATGAAATGAAATATGAGATACAAGGAAGCAAACTTGTAACACAGTCGTGACGGACTTGAGAATCTTCAAATATGCTTGTATTAACTCTCAAATGTAAAAAAATCTGTTACAAATGACACCAAAAGGTCCAACCATGTTTATTTCTTTCTGTGGCATATTTATACAATTTTACAAATAAGATAGAATCTCAAAAGTCACAAAATTTTGGTTATGATAGGGAGGAGAGAAATCACTCCATTTCTTCTTCTCTGTCTTCACTTGGTGCCAGACGTTTGTCCTCGAGCGAGCTCTGTACAGGCAACACACCTTTCAACCAGTTGAGCTATTAGTCGCGACGGTTCTGCTTGACAGCTGGCTTCAAAGAAGTAACATTCTGGTGCTAACTGTTGCAACCTATCTTCCATCTGTCCATTTGTGATGTTGATGGCGCATAATCACACGCTGGGTTTAATCATGCACTTATCTACTTGGACTATGTCCACCATAGTCATCTGAGAGATATCGGCCAAATCTCCTTCTTCCTTTTCCTTCATATCAAGCGAGATCTTTTCCACATTCATTTGTATCAACGTCTCGGCATTGCCTCCACTGTCAATACCCAGTAGATTGCCATCTATAGAATTAAAGGCCTCTTCTAAGGAATCGATTATCTTTTTGGATTGTTGCTTTCCCTCGACGATGTTATGCTCCCATTCCTTTAACAGGATGTTTCCTCTGGTTTGCTCTGAAAGGGTGAACTTGGGAGTGTCTGCTGAAACCCAGTTATTCGTGGATATTACAGCCTTCTGGAAAGCGACCCGAGCTGCTCCGGCATCCCTTTCTATGGCAGATAAGTTCTTGGAAACCTGATCGACCAGCAAATAGTTGCCCCGGATCGCTTCTACCTTGGCAAGAAAATTTCGTTGTGCCGCAGAGACTCTGCTCTGAATCTCGATTGCTTGGGATTTGAACATCTGATGTCTATCATTCTGTTCTCGATGATCTCCACCCTAGCCTGCAGTTGTTCTATCAAATCCCTCTGTTGGCTCGCTTGCATCCAACCATCCCGGACCACAAGCTATGCTTGCTCGAGCTTAGTTTTGAGCATCTCTATCTTGTTCTTATCGACCAACCTGGCCTTCTCTATTCCTAAGCTCGCCTGGTCTTTAGCAGTTTCTGTTGTTGTGGCCAACCTGTCTTCAAGGGTCCTAATGAGGCGATTCTTTCTTTTAAGTTGGTTTTTTAGGAGCCCAACTAAAAATTGATTTGCTGAGGCATATGCTCCTAGTGTCCCTGCTATCTCAGTGGTGAATTGCTCATTTTTCTTGTCTTTTCCATCAATTATGAATTTATATTTCTTGGCAGCCGAATCTCCTTCTTGATAGAATTCCCTTTTCACTATTGCCTTTCTCTTTTTATCGAAGAAAAACTCATTCGGCGGGAGTTCTTCTACTCTTATGGGCCTCATCTCTTCATTGAATATCCATCCTACATCGATATTACCTTGCGTTGATTGAAAGGGGGTAACAGATGTGATGGGTTCTCCGATCTACTTCGTCGATTTTCCCAGAGTATCGACCAGACTCTGCTTCTTCGGTTGTTTTGGAGTCTTTATCTCTGTGTCCGGATTCCGTTTCTTTGGTGGGTCTGGAGTCTTTTTCTCTGCTTCCGGATTCTTCGTTTGTTCCCCCTCATCCTGGTGTTTTTCTTGGTAGGGAGTTGCATCCTTAGAACCTTCGACATCCTTCTGTTTTGTCTCCGAAATACCTGGACCCTCACCTCGCAACACAGTGGGAAGACAACTATGTCGATGTTCCTGGAACTTCAGAGCATCAGCTCTTTCCTCGGGTGCCAAGGATTGTATCCGGGCTAGAATCTCCTCATAGGACCTTGCTCCTTGGAAAATGTCATCCGAGGGTGAGTTCTCATGCTCAAATCTCTTGATCTCGCAATTGGCCAAATGACTTCTCACGACCCTCTGTGGATCGTGTTTCTTATATTCAATGGAGACCAAATTTAGGTCTTCCAGGGATGCCGCCTCGGCTTTGGCATGCCTGAAATCTAATAAAGAATAAGAATTCAAGTGAACAGGAAAAGACGACCATACCTTCTTCGAGTACCCTTTAAGTTCTTTGCTTACATCGCCAATTACCGTTTGCTGGGAAACCTCACGACAAGCTAGCTTGTCAGGAATGAACAATGGCATCGCATGCGGGGGAACAGAAGCCCCGAAAACTCTGAGGTATGAAAATTCTACTTCTACGTACCAGTCTGCTATGCTACTCAGATTTGTCACTATGCTGTCCGAGATCCAGGGTGGTGGGTGACCAAAACTGGCGACATGCAGGGGCACCATTACCCAGTTAAAAATTTCATAAGCAAAATTTTCCACTTTGTTTTCCCATAATTTTGCATGATATACATGTATGGGTTCGTCTTCGGCTGGAGTCCAACTCCAACTCATTAATGGAAATGGTTTCATAACACAAATTGCGTCCATAATGTATGCGGACATGAAGAATGACGACGCCTTCCCATTCTCCTTCTGCTCCCAATACTCTGTGACCCGATTGGTCAAGCTATCAGAAAGTATCTTTGCCCAGTCAAAGGAACTGCCTTCGACGACCCAAAACATTATAGGCACCCATGCCAGGAAAAAATGCGATGTGTCCTCTCTCCCATATAACCGACATGTCATCATGGCCACATATTTGTATTGCTGTTCTAACGAAGCGATTGAATATATGCCATGGGTATCAGCTCTGAACTTCGCGGTGTTTGAAACCCAATCCTTTATCAAACTGGACTTGGTTTTATCATACTGTACGCATTCCTTCTCCTTGAATTCTTCCAAGAAATCAATGCCATATGTGTGGTCGGACGTCGTGGGTAGCTTATACATGGTTTGCAGATGCTCCGGCCTGAAAGTCCCGATGGTAACTCTCTGCTCATTCATGATAGTTCTGGTAGGTATGTACACATGGTACAATGCCCATCGGACCATATCATAATATGGAAGCAACCGCGGCCTGGCTACTACTCTGTGCATTCCAGATTGGATGACTATTTTGTACTTGGTGGTTATATCATCTCTTTCGTTGTCGTCAGAATAATCCATCAATTATGCTTGCAGAATATCTGAAACATATGACCAGTTCAGGACCGAGTTGATACTTCGGGGCAAAGTATCAGAGACATTGTCTGAGCCTTGTCCCGAAACCTCAACATTCTCTTTCGATGCTTTTCGCGGAGCCATGGCTGAAGTTTGTGTTTTATCTCTTCTGCGATAGAACTGCGTATACATACAGAAGTCAGTTTACTTAGATATAATGTGCTCTGCGTAATATGAAATGCATTTTTTATAATGAACCACAACTCTCATATATATTTGAAAACTCGGTACCTTTCAGAATAAGTCTATCAAATCATATTTAGAAATAAATTTTTTGCCGTAAAAATCCGATCTCATATTCATAGATTTACCCTATTTCCTCATTAATGTCATAAATTTTGGCGGTTTAAAAGTCCGTTGGCTTATGGGGAGAAAATGCTTCCTCATGAATCGTGCAAGCATCGAAACGTGAGATATATCTTGATTTAGCTTAATTAATCCAATCTCGCCAACGTTAATCAATATCTCGGTACTCGTTATATCGGGGATTTTTATTTAACATTTTGAGTCTCTAACACCCGAGACTGCGAAGATCGACTTTGGTTAATAAAAGGTAATCGTGATTTGAGGCTCGATTAATTTTATAATTATTACTTTCGCCATATCGCGACTCGGAGCTTCAAAGATAAGTTTCTGGGAGATTTACATGCCGAGTTGCGAAACTGCGAGATCATGATAACATGACTTAATTAAAGGGAAGATAATCTTGGATTAAGTGATTAATTAATCACGTTATAATTGCATTGTGATTTCGCGAGTCGGGGTTTAGACGGTGTAACTTTCGAAAAAGATAGTGCCGAAACACTGATAAAAACTTTTACCCCGGTTAGCTTTTGCCTTTAATCCTCGACATGGGTTATTCAAAAAGGACCTCGTGTTCTCGGCTATCGGGGCTGTGAAAATAAAATTTTGGGTTTGGCGAACGTCGAGGCGCGAAACCCCGATGCCGCTTAATCATGAGTTAAGGAAAAATTTACCCTTGTTACTGTCTTGAGTGGAAAGTTAAAATGATTTCTCCGTTTCGTGACTCGGGACGTGTGAATTACATGAGTTATAGTATCCGATCTACGAGATCCCGAAGTAGAATGAAAGAGGAAACATTTTACGACAGGTAGGACTTGTTTCAAGAGTGGAATAATCATCGCTTCTCACATGATCAAGCTTCAGAGATCATCGACATCTCAGAGGAAAAAATGAAAACCATTTTTAGATTTCAAGCATTAAAAATGGAACTTGTGAAGGGATAGAAAAACAAGGGTGGCTCCAACATCCTCAAAGAATAAGTTCACTCAGTGCGTGCAAGAGTGGGATGTTACAGAGTTGGGAGAAGGAGAGTAACCTTCGTTCCTATCTATTACTGTGTCGAGAGAAGGAGAGTAACCTTCATCCCTAACTTTTGTTGAGTCAAAAGAAAAGATTCAATCCCAAAGCATTGTGGTCTAGCTCGGGGGTGGCCAGTGGTAAATCCGTTAGGAGTGACTGAGCCTATGGTTAGGTGGAAATGGGCACCCCTTTCAGCAGTCGCATCACGTCTTCTGGTTCTGATAAGTGTTTTCATACCTTATGCATTGAAATGGGATAATGGATGAATGCATGTGTCTATCTATTTATAGATGGTTTCTGTATTGAATGGTTAAGTTATGCGTATACACCTATTTCCTTGTGAAATCATGCTTTTGATGTATCATCTATATGCCCCAGCTTATCCCTCTAAGTGTCGTGGGACGTGAACCTGTAGGAAGGCCGAGATAGAAAGTATTTCATCTATCTTTCCTTGTCCGTCTGAAGAGGATATCTCCTTCAAACTCCTCGTTGTGTAACTGAGATATCATGCCCAAGTCCTTAACACTTTCAATATGAAGCTCAGGAAGGATAGCGAGAATTGAGTCTCGATAGGGAAGATCCTTTCATTTGGAATATGAGTAGACAAAATCAGTTCAGGAGGACCCATATAACCAACACCTAGGAACCTTAGGCTAAGCCTAAGGGAGCCAAATCCTTTTGTCTTAGGAGCTCCGGAAGTTTGAGACTTCAGAGCATTGTCGACCCTATTAGTTATAAACTGGCCGAAGGCAACCTAGAGATTCATTTATCGGCAAGTTAAGAAGTAATAAACAGTTTCCCTAATGGTTAGATGAACCTGTCTTACCGAAAAAACCGAGATCCAACTACCCATGGCGAAATAGCGTGAACCACCGATCAAGAATGTTCGCGGAATCCCTCAGCCATTGGATCTACATTAAGATAAATTCTGCGAAGTTCTACTCCGTTAGGATGGAGATGCTATAGCATCAGACACCTTGAACGCCAAAGTTATGAAGTAAAGGATAGACTTAGATTTGGGGAGATCATTCGGAGCCCCACCTACCATTCGATCATTCAGGAGAAGGGACCTGCACACGGTACTTCGACGAAGTCTTTCTTCGGGAGAACGGAGTGGTAGTAAATCCAAAATCCCCGAAGACCGGATTCGAAAAGTAACCAGGACCATAGATCTAGGGATCCTTCGAGTTCTTTCCTAGCCGTTAGATTTATGATGTAGTCAGCTTGGCGTTGACCACTTCAGGAGAATAGGGGTGTTGTAACATAAAAAATCTCGAAGTCTGAATTCACGAAGTAATGAGGACCGTCAATCCTCAGATCCTTTGGGATCCCTCTTAGCGATTGATATACAGGGGATGCATGGCGCTAGATCCTTGAGTCTGGAGACTGGGCACTCTGAGGAATTTGAGGTGTGGCGTATCGATAAGCTCTAAATCCTGAAGTGACATGAGTCATCAATTCGAGGATGCTTCGGGACTTTTCCTAACCGTCAGATCTAGGCGGTGGTCAACCCGACGCTTACCAACTCCGAGGAAAAGAATATTTCGCATTGCAAAACTTCTGAAGGCCGGAGTCATGAAGTAATGTGAGCCATGGATCTATGGATCTACATGGCAGGATCTCAACCTTGAGATTTGAGGGAGGTTAGAAGGATGTCAGTCCGGGTGATGTGGAAAGTCAACATCACCAGGGTGACATGGACCCCCGATAGACGTTCCATGTGTCACTTGGATTTGTGCATATCACATACCCTTTAGACCCATTGGAGCATGACACATGTCACCACTGACCCCTTACACGCACCATTCCATGGTACGAGCCCACCTAGCCAAAATGGTTGGTGAAGTGACCGANAGTATTGTAGAGAGTCCAGAAGGCCTGAAGTGCCAGAGTCCATCCTAGTCGTTGGCGTCAGGAAACATATGGCACCAGATCCTATACTCCAGAGGTTTAACACACTGAAAGGAAGCAGGTGTAAAAGTTTGAAGACCCCTGAAGTCGCAGGGAGCTAGAGGAGATCTGAACCATCCATAAATCGGGATGTGTGTCAGTATATCGTTAACTCTAGAGGAGAGCCACTCCATAGGATTTGAATCTTGGTGCTTGGAAAATCCACGAAGCCCGTAGTAACAGAGAGGATCTCAACCATCCATCATTTGGGAACACATGGTGGGAGATCTATTACTTTAGAGGATAGCCCCTTCGGAGAAAAGTGGAAAAAGAAATACCGAAGGCCTAGAGACCATATTTCACCCGAGCCGTCGATCTCAAAGGATAGGTGTTAGGATATCTGCCACTCCGGAGGAAGACTTGTTGCGAGAGTAGAGAACTCCCGAAGGTCGAAGCGTCTCAGTTCATCGTAACCATTAGTAGTGGAGGACGCGTGTCAGGAGATTTGATACTCCGAAAGGATTTCACTCTAAATATTTGCGTGTATGAAGACTCGAGAACTGCTGAAGTCTGGAGTCCCTAAGTGAATCGGAGCCGTCGATTCTCTGAGGACACATGGCATCAGATTGTGAACTTCAGAGATTTTCCACTCCAGAGGATTCGCGTGGTGGTTGTTTGGAATGTCTCGAAGCGTCGGAGCCCAAAATTATTGTGGGTCGTTGATCTTAAAGGAAAACCATGCACCATTGATTAGTAATGGGACACATGGAAGACATAGGTCCACTCCGTTAGAAAGCCACTTCGGAGGATTTGTGGAGTGTGCCTGCGGATTCCGCCAAAGCCTGAATTTCCGAAGGAAGAGACTGGGTTGTAGATCTCAATGAGGAACAAGGATTTTTTATCCTGTTTCTGTGGTTCTGGAGGATTATGCCTTGGGAAGAATTGGCAATAGCATGAGGCGAGAACGCCTGAAGAGATTTGGGAAGCAATAACTTGCAACCCAAAGCTCGGATTTGATCCTGGTAGCAGTCATTAGAACACTACGGATAAGTAGAAGAGGATGAAGAACTCAGACAAAGGATTTGAGATGTTAAGGAGAGAGAAATTTTGATGCTCCATCCCTAGGAAAGATACTCAGGGGTCGGGTGTGTTACAACCAATGTAGTTGATGACATGTTTGGGACTCCGAGAGTTTGGATAACTTCGGGAGTTTGGAATATGTTGGGCGTGGTACAATATAGGAATGTCCAACATAAAATGTTGAACATTGATCATCGAAGGGCCAAGGCGACGTGGTGAGATTTCGGGAGTTAGGGACTTTTGGGCATAGTATGGTAAAGGAAGGTACAATGAGGCTCGTTGATCACCAAACGCCAAACGTCAAAGGTCTGACGATGATCGTTGATCGTCGAAACGTTGAAAACGTAGAATGAAGATCGTTGATTGTCGACTGTCGAACGTCGAAGAAGGGATGTTCAACATAAAACATCAAACACCGAAGCCCCCCTTTTTAACCGTAGGATATCAGCAGAGGAAGTGGACTGTTGATTTCCTCTATTGTTTGGCGACCTGATAATTCGACAACACCATTGGAACTCTCAAAGTATGAGAGTTTCAAAGTGCCGAAACGTTTTCTAAGTAGACTCTTAGCTCCCAGTTTTCAGCTCGAGGTCAAGAGGAGGATGCAATACCTACATACTTATAAAATAATAAGAAAATCAATGTATTTTCCATGCATATAAAAAGAAAAAGGATGCAATAGATGACCTGTACAAATAGAGGGATGCAAAACTTTGCACTGGGAAAGTATGTTGTTTGCAAGGCAGATTTTTCTTTTCATAATCCATTGTTGTTTTGCATCGTCTTTACCCCTCCCATGGAACACAGGTAGACTATGAGTCATGTCTTGGTTTTCCATACTCAATCTACTATTGTTCCCTCTTGATTGAATACTAGCTATTTGTGATACAAATATTGATATTGAAACTCTTCCTTGCGAAGTATTATTGAATTCGCCCTCTTATTCACTCATATCTTTTGTTCTCCTTTATTCTACTATTTCTCTTTCTACTTCTATTTCCGCACTTTCTTCGGTTCTTTATTTTCGATTACAAATGAGCAAGGGGGGTGGTTCAAAGAGGGAGTTCCTACATATTCTCTCATTATCCTTGATTAGGGATCCCAAAGAACTTCCTACTTGTAGCTACACAAGGATTTTCACAATAGCTAAAGCCTCTTCCCCTTCTAATCCAAAAAGGATCCAGAGAAGTCTAAGGATAACTCAGAATTCGTAGAATCACCTCAGGAAGTGTTAGGATATTTAGACACTTAGGAGTTAGTAATATCTACTTGGTCTATTGTGTCGTTAGGTAAAAGTGTGTTTTCTAGTGTGTTTCTTTCATATGCATTAATATGCATTTGTAGTTAGGAAATCTGACGGTCACGATATGTTCCTGACATAGAGTGATCCGACAATTCATACTCTCCTCGATCTTAATGGCCATTGATCCATGTCTTAACACCTAATTGGTCCATGATCTGTATTTAAAGAGCATGGAGGGTCATTTTTCGATGATCGATTGTGAGAAAATTTCTTGTAAAATATCTCTGTAATCTTTTTTCTTTGCATTAATAAACTGCCCCAAGTGGCTGCATTGGTTGGGGTCGTGGATGTTTCCCCGTAGGGGTTTTACCATGTGAAAACATCAGTGTGTTGATCTTTGATCTGGTTATGTGAGTGGTTACTGAAGGTGTTCATCCTCTGTTGGAATACCTGTGTTGTCGAACATGGTATCAGAGCATGTTTGAAGACCCGCTCTTGTTGTAGATCGAGATCGTGAAGTCGAGTTGCCTCATCTCCAATTTCTGTTATTTATGTACATTTATGGACTGAAAGGACTGTTCCATTGCATCCAGAGCACTCGTTTTAGTCAGGAACACTTTTCATTTCACTCGAAAAGGTTTTCGTTTGCCCAAGATACGACCATTATAGTCAGATCCGGAGGTATAAAGTTTGAATACACATTTTTTTAAATTTTTGCAAAGTAGTATTTTGGTTTTATTTCAGTTTTGTTGCTATTCTTTTAGATCTGTGTATGCTATTTGCCCCGCGCCCTGTGCGATCTTGGAAAATTATAAATAGATAGGAAAAGGTGCATCTTTCGGGTAAACTAACTGAGATCTAACCCTTCTTGTCATCGAGAAGCAAATTTTTTTTCTTATGTGAAAAGAGTTTTTTTTTAGCAAGCTCTCCAAGGCTGTCTTCCACAACAACAACACCCCCAATCCTCCTTCTGAACATTACAATATGTTTTGCTAGATCATTTGGTTAAAAATTGCCTTATTAAGTAAGAGGTCTTGAGTTCAAGTCTCTCTTTTGTTACCTTTTTTTAAAAAGTTCATGCTAAAATTGTAAAGTGTATTTCACTTCAAGTATAAAAGTGAATCACTATAA
>SNQJ01S0030678.1:103606-117737 GCA_010110895.2 Picea sitchensis | reverse complement strand
TCCATCTTTTCTCACAATGTGACCCAAAAACTTCCCTTCTGAAATGCAAATAGACATTTCTTAGGATTTAAAGAGATTCCATATAGTCTACATCGTTCAAAAAATTCTTGGAGGTGTGAGAGATGGTGTTATCTCAAATTTGAGTAGAGTGTCAGGTCCTCTTGATAATCTACCATAATTTCCCCTATCATATCCTTAAGCGCATGATCCATGGCTCTTTGAAATGTAGCTCCCACATTCATCAGCTCAAATGGAATTGAAATCTAGGCATATGTTCCCCAAGGTGTCGTGAATGTCATTTTATGTCCATCTTCATCTTCCACCAACACTTGATTGTATCTGGAAAATGCATCAAGTATAAAAATCATTGTAGAATCGGTGATTTGTTGTAACAACATCTCCATATTGGGTAGAGGATAATTATCTTTCAGAGAAACTTTGTTAAGATCTTGGAAATCAACACATAATTGGATTTATCCATTCTTTTTTCTTACTACCATTGGATTTGATTTCCAATCAGAATGTCTAACTGAAAAAATAATTCATGTCATTTCCATCTTTTCAAGTTCCAATTTAACCAAAGGTTTTAGTTTAGGATTGGTTATCCTTGTCTTCTATATAATAGGATTGGTTCCTTCCTTCAAAGGTATGACATGTTGGACAATAATTGTATCGTATTCTTTCAAATCATCATATGCCCTTGCAAAAATATCCTGGAAATATAAGAAGAGCTTGATGTATTGGTCAATTTCCTCCTTGGTACATGTGCTTCCCAAATTATTTTTTTTTGGGTTTTGTTGAGTTACAATATTCATTTTCTTAATATATTGTACTTTTCTAAGTGATGTTTCTTCAATAGGTTTGCTCTTCCATATTTGATCATCTTGAGTAAACAAAGATTCTAGAAGAACATAAAATTTAGTGCTCAAATCACTTCCATGATTTAGATATTCAGACTTACAGTTTTCTGAAAAATATTCTTCATCAATGCTTTGTTCCATGAGAAATTCAACAATATGTTCTTCATTTTTTAATATTTGCCAAAAATCTTGGTTTTCTGGTACTAATGAGCAAAAAATCATATTAACATGGAATGTATTATAAGATGATTCCAGATTGAAAAGTGAGGCCGACACTGCCAATGAATCAATCCTCTAATTTATTTCCCTAAGAATGAATGATATGTTGAAGGAACTAAATGTATGGATAAGATCCCAAACTCTTTCAGCATAAGCCTTCATACTTTCATATTCCACCTCATTGTTTGTACACTCAAATTGTAATAAAAATGCATGTGGATGCAATTGTCCTCAAGGACTTTTAAATATCACACCTACTCCATATCCATATTTTGAGGAAGCACCATCAAAAAACAATTTCCAAAATCCATGGAATAGAGGTTCATCATTATTTTCAATCCTCGTATAATATTCAATTAAAATGGAATAATTACCATGAACAACATCGATGTAGTTTACCACTGCTTCAATTTATTTTTTCTTGAATAGAAAAAGATTTCTCTGTTCACAAGGGATCCTTGTAAGTCTACCATATTTATTTGGCAACATCATACAACTTTCATCATTCATTATGTATCCCCCCAAGGAAAAACATTATTCCCTTCCTAAAACAACAACATATGTTGCAGGTAGGCCAATCACAATTATAGTGAAAACAATCCTGATATGTGGTGCATAATTTATCCATGCAAAAAAATCCTTGATTTCTCAGTATGTTGGGAATTTTCTTGAATAAATTGCGTAAATGTTCTCTCCAATTTCATAATACTTAGTGAATTCCAAGACAACTACTTGCATTATGGAAAGGGACATGATGTTATTTGCGGTACCACTATCTACCATACAATTATGTAATATCAGTTGAGGTGTCTCCAAAGATATATAAAAGGGAGGATCTTTCCTCATGTTCTCATAAAAGGAACATAACGTTGTTGTTGATTGTTGCCTCTACCCTTCTATCAGTTTTATCTCCATTTTCTAGTACTTTAATTAGATTTTCGTTTTGCTGAGGAATTTTGAATACCTCAAAAAATGGAATGTTAAAATGCAATTTTGTCACATCGTCAACACTATTATAAGTAATATTAGTAGAGTTTACCCTTTCATAATTATTCCTCTGAGAAATTTGCCTTGTATTCTTGTAATTTGCTTGGGAATAAACATTTTTTGGAAGAGTTGGGACACCTTTAACTTTGTCCACTTGTGGGGAAATACTATTTTTCTCTTTGAATTTATTCAATTGTGCCCTTGTTTGGACTACATTCTCTTGTTATTTATTCAAAATTTCTTCTTCTACTGTCAAATATGCTTATGAAAATGACATTGTATCATCATCTATCTCCATGGATTCAAGGATTCTAGAAGATCCTTCATTATTGACTTCAAGAGGATCTAAGAATAGGTGATATTCCTTAATAAGTTCATCAACAATTTCATTTATTACAACAATATTGAGATTTTGGAACTAGGGATCTCTAGGCCTAGTAGTAGGATTGTCCACATTCATGTTTCTTTTAGGACATTCCCTAAATCCATATGTGGGTGATCCAACATTCTGGTACTATTGATGTCGTCTTTTTTCTTCAACTCTCCTTAATTGAGTTATCTCATTCTGCATCTCTCTAAGAATTTTGTTCAACTATGCAATTTCTAAAACTTTCTTCGAATGAGAAGGTTCATTTGGTAGAGGAATAGCTCGAACATTTGGTGGTCAACCATGAAATATACCTCTTGCAACTTCTCTATCTTCCACATTTCGAGATAGTTTAGGCATGCTCTCATCTGAAACTTTGAGGGACATCATTTATCATTGCACTCTTCCCAAAATAATATCCATATCTGCATTTGTTTCTAACATATCTTCCTCCATATCTTATGCTTTCCTCATAACATATTATAATGTATCAATTCAGGTAGACTTGATTTCATATTTTACATTTGTAGGTATTGGATTTTTGAAACATCCAAGAGCAACAAGGGAATTAGGATGTTGATCCTCTGATATTCATTTTAAAGTCCTAAAAATATAGGATTGAAATCTATGATGTTTTCATTCTTCTCCAAATGGATTTGAGTAAACCGAGTTCGGAGGGTATGATATGCAACATGATGAGCATATATTCTCATGAATGCATACTCAATATCATAAAAACATGTGATTTATTTTTGTGGTAGGGACATATACCAGTCATAATATGGATTGACCAAAGTTTGTAGAAATACTCTAACCATGACATCATCATGTATAACCACATGTATATCACAAATTGTAAGGAATTGATCAAGAGTTTTGTCAGGATTCATTATATTGTCACCACTAAATACTGATAGTACTCCAGCAGGAAGATTTGGAAATTGATGTTGTTCACTTGAAGAGCTAGAGGACTTATTCGTTGTCTCTATCTCTAGTTTCTTTTCCTGTCATATTTTCTTCCTCCTTCCTCTTGTCTTTCCTCATTTCTTGCTTCTGCATTTCATTCCTCACGGTATCCCATATCTTCTTGATGAACAACAATTGATGGAAATAAATATATAGAATCTTGAACCACAGAGCTACTGGCTTGTTCAATAATTTTTCTTTTGCTTCTTATTATAGGGACTTAAAAATATTTTGAAGTGTTCAATACTGTGAATCTTTATTGGAGTTGCCTTTTGAAATTGTGAGGAATGGAGGGCTCCTATTGAGCCAATACTTTCCAATATCTCTCAAGGCCTTCTTGATTATCTATTGTTTTCAAGGCCAAATTATATAACGGATTCATAACACTAATTTGGTCATCAATCCAATGAGAAGATGAGGTTGGAATGGATCAAGACGAGTCATTAACTGGAGGTAATTGTTAGATGATCCAAAATACAAATATCATAGTTTAGAAAGTTAGAATAAAATAATTATTAATTTAGAATATTAAATTAATAATCTAGAATATTTGATTAATAAATGGAGACATTTAGAAATAGATTATTGTTGTAAGAGATATGACTCTAAAAAGGTGTCATATCTTAGGCTCTAAATTAGGAGTATAGTTAGAATATTGTTAAGATATAATTTATTGTAAATGGACACTTGTTTATTTAATAAATGATCCATAACTAGATTTTTTTAGGACATGTATCTTATATATAGCTCATTGCAAGAGTGTTGAGGTGTTCATGTGTAAACTCTTACGAATTCTCATATGTAATTTATTTTCCTATTTAATAAAAGTGTGTGTCTAAGGACACTTCTACCATTATTGTGGTATCAGAGCTCCAGTAATGAAGCTGAAATGAGGAGGAGATTAGCTGATTTGAGGAGAAGATTTCAGCTCTACAGGCTAGTGCGCACTCTGTCAGTAAAATTGGTTAGTTAATGGTTCATTTTTTAAAAAATTTTAAAGAAAGGGAAAGATTTTTTTTTTATAAAATCATTCTTTATTGTCTCTGCAATTTAATTGTTGGATTACTGGTTCGAATCCTGATTTTCCAAAGAAAAACTTCTTTCTTGCGTGGACATTGTGAAATGATGTCCAAGCTAAAAAACTATTTCTCCCTTTGTATCTGCTTTCATTATCAACAAATTAAGGCACAATTCTGCCATTATTGTCCGACACTTCTGACTGCTAGTTCATGCATTTTTGTCCCTGTATTTATTAAAAAAAAAAGGGCTTGACATTGCTTTCATTATTGTATGCCTGCGTATCCCTTTATCGACTGGTGCAAAAACAGAAAGCGTTATTCATTGCACGAACCTTTTAACACTGCACTCCACCAACTCGTACTTCATATCTGAATCCTGTATACAGTGTATGTTTTTTTGATTTTGTAAAAGTAATTGCAATAGAAGGGTCGACCACTACCATCTTCAGCAGAAGGATTCATTGTAATATTGGAGAGACTATTTAAAAATAAATAAAAAATTCTTGGCTAAGTTCTACCACAAATTGCCAACATCATGCGCCTTGTTGAATTCGTGCGTATCTCACCAATCAAGGATCTGGAGCGACCTCATTCATTTAACTCATATTGAATACTGTGGAGTATGTTTGCTGGGATTATATATAGCTTTTGTGCGATACCAGTCTAACAATCATGTTTTTCTTGCATTTTTTTTAGCCAACCACATTCTTGGAGACAACGAACAACTATGTCAAGGTTTGTAGTTTGGTAGGCGCTATAGATGCCTACTCTTGGAAGCTTAGAATTTGAATGAGTGTATGAATTATGTATCTTGCGTATTTTTTAAGAGCTTCCCAGTTGAAGGTGGTTGCTATTTGTATGTAGGTTCTTGTGAAATTCTCATTCATTGCCAAGAATATTTTTACTATGTATTTAACACAGAGTAAAATGTACAATTTCCACTCTAACAATAGAGTTGAATAAAAAACAACGAGAGAGACATCAAAATGGAAATATTGATAAATTTAAAGGCAAATAAGGGCAGTGCAGATTTGTTTTTTCAAAGGAAAAATATCTAACATACCAGAACCTACCATCAACTAGAAGCAACAAAAATTTCCATCTTGATCACCACCAGTTCGAGCATCAAATGCTCTCTCATTGATATCAATTTGTTTTTGGGGGTAACAAAAAATTTGTAACTCATTGTAATTTTACTTTGAGGGGGGGTAATGTTTTTTTTTCTTTTTTTCTTTTTTTTATCAAAAATTTGCAAGAGCAAAGTAAGGAGTAAAATTTTGAAAGTTACCTGGAATTTGACTAGAGCCAAGTGCAAAGCTCAGTCACTTTTCTCCTGCTTCAATGACTATAAAAGGGTCAAGGCCAAGCCCCTATAGATCATTTTTTGTGTGATGCGTGTGGTGTGTTGTTCATCTTGATATCTTTTGCTTGATTATTTTTGGTGCGAAGATTCAACACTACAATGTCGAAGTTAATTAATTTGTTCTCTAACTCTGATAAACTTGAAGGCACAAAATCATACAAGACATGGAAACGTCTCATTGAAAGCACTCTCATTTATAATGAACTTTGGCATGATATATGTAATGAAGATACTAAGCCAAATAAACCTACAGATGCAACCACACTAGCAAAATGGGAAATTAAAAATCCCAAAGCATTAACACTCATCAAATCTTCAGTTAATGATGAGATGTATGCCCACATTGAAAATACTATTGATGCATGGTCTGCTTTGAAAAAATTTAAGGATCTATTTGATACTCATCCTGAATCAAAGAAAGTTTATCTTCAATTAAAGTTGCTCCAAAAAAAATTGATTGGAGGAGGTGATGTACATGAATATATTTCTAGACTTAAGAACATTAAGCAAGAAATACTAAATGTTGGTTTTCAAGTAGTAGATGATAGTTTCATGACCACAATTGTAATTGTTGGATTTCCTTCTTCCTATACACATTTTTTGGAAACTTTACAAGTAACTGGAAAGTTAGACAAGCTTACATTTGATGAGCTAAGTGAGATGTTATCTCAACACAACAAAACTTTTGGAAAGAAAAAGCAAGTTGGGGAAGATGTTTTTTTCACAGAATCCAGCACAAGTAAATATTCAACTGACGGTTCTAGAAGCATAGGAAGAGGACATTTTGCACAAGGTCGTGGATGAAGCCAAAGTAGAGAAAACAATTTTTCAGATAGGAGCAATTTTCAAGGAAGAGGAAATAGTCAAAGCAGAGGCTATTTTCAAGGCAGAGGAAACAGTCAAGGCAGAGGGTATTTTCAAGGAAGAGGAAATAGTCAAGGCATAGGCTATTTTCAAGGCAACAGTCAAGGCCAAGGATAAACTCCAAACAGAGGTCAAAACAGAGGCAGAGGACAAAATTCAGGTAGAGGAAGAGATTTAAGTCAAATTGTTTGTAGAAGATGTAACAAAGTTGGTCATTATGTAGAAGATTGTCGAACTTCCATTGATAAAATTTCCAAGTTTCATCAAAACAAAACACAGTTTGCAAATGATCAAGATGATGATGGTTCAAAATATGTCTTTACCTCATCTTCAACATTACAAATTTCCACCTATTTTCAAAGTGATTATGAAGATGCTTGGATTCTAGATTCAGGAGCATCTCAACACATGACTTTCAGACGTGATTTCTTTTGGAATTTTCAAGAATGGCATCTTAATTCTGTATTTCTTGCAGATAATACCAAACATACTGCTTATGGAAACGGTGTAGTTAAAGTTTATTTACCTGATATTGGAGAAATAATGATTTCAAATGTATGGTATGTACTAACCTTTAAAAATAATTTGTTGTCTTTAGTCACGATTCGACAAGAAGGACATCAAGTGATTATGGAAGATGGATTAGTTAAGATTAATTCAGTCAAACATAATATGAAAACAGTGATGACAGGTTATGAAGATGGAAAATTGTTAAGGATGAAAGGGACAATTATTCCAAGGCATTCTGACTTTGCAGGAGTAGTAAGTACAAGTATTTCACCTATAAGATTGTGGCATGTGAGATATGGACATATCAACTTTGAAATTCTATATCAATTTCAAAAACAAGGGATGGTTAAGGGACTTCCAAATTTCAAAAAGGAAAATACAAAATGTGAAGCTTGCATTTATGGAAAACAAAGTCGAGAGAGTTTTCCAACAAGTTCATGGCATGCAAATAGGTGGTTGCAACTAGTTCACAGTGATGTTTGTGGACCACTACAAACTTATTTCGGTGGTTGCAAATATGTTTTACTCTTTATTGATGATTTTAGTAGAATGACTTGGGTTTACGTCTTGAAGAAAAAGTCAGAAGAATTTGAAAAGTTTACGATTTTTCATCAACTTGTTGAAAACAAAGTTAAAGAAAAGATCGACACTCTCAGGACAGATAATGGAGGGGAATTCACTTCTAATGAATTCAAAACTTATTGCACAAAAAATGGGATAAGAAGACATCTTACAAATTTCTACACTCAACAAAATGGAGTCATAGAAAGAATGAATCACACCTTGTTAGGAATGGCAAGATCCATGTTAACCTTTAAAAAGTTAAGTTCTACATATTGGGCAGATGCAATCCATACAACTATCTACTTAAGGAACATATCTCCAACTACTTCTTTGGATGGAATCACACCTTATGAAGCATGGTTTGGTTTCAAACCTCGAGTTAAACATACTAGAGTTTCTGGATCAGTGTGTTATGCCTCAGTTCCGAAAGAAAAATGAACTAAGATTGACTCAAGAAGCTTGAAATGCACAATGATTGGGTATTCTGATGAGAAGAAAGGGTACCAACTTTTGTCCAATGGAAAATTTATTGTAAGCAAGGATGTAATTTTTGATGAAACTAAAAGTAAGAGTGCTGAAGAAATAGAAAGTCTTCTTAAAAAGTTAGAAACTAAAGGAAATCAAAGAAAAGGAAAAATGCAAAGTCAACCAAATTCACATAATTGGTATGAACTTGATTTTCCTTCATCTGAAGATGATACATCCAATCCATTTACATCAACAACATCATCTAGGTCTTCCAGTGGTTCATCATAATCTCCTAGAAGCAGCAGTTCATTTGACAATGATTCTCCACCTCCAACATCTTCAGATCCCCACACAAGTCAACATCAACTACCAAAATGGGTAGTTCAACTTTTGAAAGATGTAAGGCCTGATGAGAAGAATAAAACAGGAACAAAGGGATCACACAATAGTGAATGAAATTTTTCCTTGATAGCAAATGATTTTACTGAACCTTCCACATACAAAGAAGCAGTAAAACATAAAAACTGGAAACAGGCTATGATTGAAGAGTATCAAGCAGTAATTGATAACAACACTTGGAAACTTGTTGATTGTACTACAAGTGTTAAACCCATCAGATGAAAATGGGTTTACAGAATTAAATACAACCAACATGGAGAAATTGACAAGTATAAAGCAATACTTGTGGCTAAAGGCTTTGCATAGCAGGAAGGCATTGATTATGAGGAAACTTTTGCTCCTACAACTAAATGGAATACCATCTGATTAACACTTGCATTGGCCGTTCAGAAAGGTTGGAAAGTTCATCAAATGGATGTAAAAAGTGCTTTTCTCAACGGAGACTTACAGGAAGATGTATATATGCAACAACCACCAAGTTTTGAAATTGAAGGGCAGGAACATAAAGTCTGCAAATTAATTTAGGCTTTATATGGGTTAAAGCAAGCTCCTCGATCTTGGTATACCAAAATGGATGAATACCTTCAGAAAACTGGTTTTCAATGAAGTGAATCTGATGATACTTTGTATATTCATCAAAAGGGTCCATATCTGGTGATTCTTGTTATGTATGTAGATGATTTGATCATTACGGGAAACAATGATGATCATATTACACAAGTGAAAAAGGAGTTACATGCAGGTTTTAAGATGACCGATTTGGGACTACTTCACTACTATCTTGGAATTGAAGTATTTCAATGTCCACATCATATTTTCATTTCTCAAAGTAAGTATGCAATATAAATTATTCAAAGATTTGGAATGAAGGATTGCAAACCATCTCTTACCCCTATGGAACAACACTTGAAACTTTCAAAATTTGAAGGGGGGGGAATGGTAGACAACACTACTTATAGACAGTTGATTGGCAACTTGATTTATTTGACAAACACTCAACCAGATCTATCTTATGCAGTCAGTATTCTTTCATGCTTTATGAAGAAACCATGAGAAAGCCACTGGAATGTAGCTAAAAGAGTTGTTCGATATATCCAAGGAACAAAAGATTTTGGTCTTCTTTACAAAAAGACTAAAATTTTTGTACTTGGTGGTTTTTCAAATGTCGACTTTGCTGGAAGTATTGATGTTAGAGAATCAACATCAATTTATTTAATGAACATGGGTTCAACAATAGTGTCTTGGAGTTGTAAGAAACAAGCTACAGTGGCCACTTCTACAACAAAAGTAGAATACATCTCAGCATGGGAACCAACATGTGAAATTGTTTGGTTACGTAGAGTTTTGTAGGACTTGGGAATTTCTCAAACAGAAGCTACATCATTATTCATCAACATCTAGTCAGCCATTAAGCTTTCCAAGAATCCAGTTTTTCATTAAAAGAAAAAGGACGTGGAAACCAAGTATCATTATATCAAATCACTCATTGCAAAGGATGTCATCAAGCCAATTTATTGTCCTTCAGAAGATCAGATATCAGACATTTTCACGAAACCTTTTGGCAGAATAAAATTTACTAAATTTAGGGATGAACTTGGTATCTGTTGTAATGTATCTTTGGATCATAGGGGGGAATGTTAGATAATCCAAAATACAAATATCATAGTTTAAAAAGTTAGAATAAAATAATTATTAATTTAGAATATTAAATTAATAATCTAGAATATTTGATTAATAAATGGAGACATTTAGAAATAGAGTATTGTTGTAATAGATATGACTCTAGAAAGGTGTCGTATATTAGACTCTAAATTAGGAGTATAGTTAGAATATTGTTGAGATAGAATTTATTATAAATGGACACTGGTTTATTTAATAAATGATCCATAACTAGAGTTTGTTAGGAAATTTAGCTTATATATAGCTCATTGCAAGAGTGTTGAGGTGTTCGGGTGTAAACTCTTGCAAATTATCATATGTAATTTATTTTCCTATTTAATAAAAGTGTTTGTTTGAGGACACTTCTGCCATTAGTAATAACTTATATATTTAATCATTTCCCCAGTATGGGCACAAAAAATGTTGTTCTCTTTTCCTATTAAAGAGTCAACCTCCTAGGGTATTCTTAAAGAAGCTATCAAGACACCCTCTATGTTTTTATAGAGGTGTTACTCCTCTTTCTCACTCATATTTCTAATATACTTGTTCAAACAATAGGCTTGAGCATTCATATCATGTACATCTATGAGTGGACAAGGTGATAAAGTAATTGAACATGTAGAAAATAAATTATAGTAGAAAAATAATAACATTACATGTAATAAACATAATAGCTACATCCATTCATTCAAGTAAAGAGAGAAAAAGCTTTGAAGAAAGACTCATAGAAACAAAATAAAATTGATGGACCGGAAATTTAGAGAGCTTTAAATAATTTCATTCATTTAAAATCACAAGATGCATAGGAGAAACATACACGATATCTCATGCTTACTTAAAGTTTGAAACCACAAACTTTATGAACTCATGGAATAACTCTCTATGAGAGTAAAAAATATTACAGATAGATGTTCAAGTTTGAATAAAGTGCTCACCTATCAGAAAACACAATGTTCCTAATACTTAAACTATTAAACGAAACACATTCATCCAAATGGATTGGAATAGGGCTCTCGTGGACCAAATACAATAGTAGCGGTAACTTGGAAGAATATGAGAAATGCAATCAGGGATCGACTATATAATGAACAATACACCAATAAATCTAGATGATCAAATCCTGGGAGGAAAGAAGGGAAATGCTTCAAAAATAAATGCACACACAAAAATAATAGAGGAATAGTAGATGAATGGATCTCTCTCTCCCTCTCTCTCTCTCTCTCTTTGATGTATTTTTGGTGTCAGGGTCTTCACACACACACACACACACACACACACACACACACATATATATATATATAGGTCTTCGAACCTTTCTGGTATAATTACTTCTTGGTAGTTTTTCTGGATTAACTGCTTGTGCTAATGATATTTTAAGCCACTCTTCAATGTACTATTTCATTGGTGGAACTGTGATGTCTTTCTTAACCCAGAGAAAGGATATTTCTTCTTCCATTTCTTTCAATTTATGGCACAATTGTTCAACTAATACTAGGTGGTATTGATTATCATTCATGAAAGTAACTAACCACCGCTTAATTTATTCATCCATAAAATCAATGAGATTGTCGAAGTCATTGGCTCATGAAGCTTTAATTATTCTCAATTCTATCTCCAATTTCTCCTTAGATATAAGGATGGAATCTCTTACTACTTGTGGGCCCTCAAGACTTTTAATCATTTTAAGTGCTTTAAGGAATGCTTTGCTTCTTTTTGATTAATCTTTGTACAAGTGGCAATTGAATCTTGTAGCATTTGAATTCTTGCTAACCAACCTACTCTCACTTGTTTTATTACGTGGTTTGAAGGTAAATCTTGTTGATTTCTATGTAAATCACTTAAACTTGACACTCGTGCAACAAAAGTACTTAATGAATTTTTATAAAAAAGTTCATCATGTTCCAAACATTTTAGCAAATATTACACAAAGGTGGTGATCCATAGTGACATGTTCCTTAATTTTGTATCGACCTCCGAGGATTATGAAATAATATTAAGTCTCTTATTGTTGTTTTCCATGACATATAATCTTACTCCACTCAACAATTTGACAACCTTATTTACATGTATCGATGTCCCTGATGTACTCTGAGGTATTTGATCTGGAGCAACAATAGCTAATGGTTATATGAACAAAAGTTTAGGACTCAATGTGTTCTCGAGTTCGATTATTCTTCTTTTAATCTAATATTTCTAGCTTCTTCTCTAAAATAGAGTCATCAAGAGCATCTCCAGTGGTGATATGCAATTTGAGGAGTCCCAGGGGTCAAACTCATGAAACGTCCACTTCTTAATTCCATTTTTGAGTTATTTTCTTATTCTTAACATGGACTTTTTCTATCTGCAATTTTCTTTCTTCCTTATTATATTGGGAATTATGTATCGTTAAAGACTACTCTTGAAAAACACTTGGTGCTTCCTGGGCCAACTCCTCCGCTATTCGTTGAATTTGATCCATTCGTAAAGCTAGCTAGTCGGGTACATTAGATTGTTGACTTCCATATCAACAATATCTCTTGGCCCTTCATAATTCTATGAGCCTTTCTTACTTGAACTTCTCTTCTTTTTATGTTGTGTAACAACATATGTCTTTTCAATGTTATCACGAGGGGGATAATATTCATCATCTCCTCTATCATTTCCTTCATCGTTCTCTTCTATACTTAAATTTGTCTCTTGTTTCTTCTGTGCAGAGCAGGAAATACTACGTGGATGGGGGCAAGAAGAAGATTGCACATTAGTTGCACTTTTACCTCTTTGCATTGTTTTGGTCTGTTGACGTTGAGTATTTGAACTAATCTCAATGGCCAAATCATCATTGCATACTTTATTTTCTTTCTTCTTAAGAGTATTGGGTCATTGTTTTCAATTCATTTTGTAACCTTTGTGAAATATTGCTATACCTCATGGACACCAAATGTTCAGAAAATGTTCAAAACCTTTGAGGGGTTCTACTTCCTTTAGGTTAAATGCAATAACCATTTCAGAAACTTCTATTAAATGGGACAAAATTATTGTTGTCACATTGGCTACATTAAAGGGTAGGGAAATGAATTGTCTCTTTCTCTTTTTATAAAAAAGGGTGGACCATGTTTTGTATTACTTGCAGACTTCGACAAAAAAATACCGATCACAAACTAATGTAGGGAGAAGAAATGGGCTTCCCTCATATCCATACAACCTGATGTAAGTATGGTATTCTTTGTGCACACAAACCCCTCTTCCCTTGAGAAAATACTTTACCTCTTGAGTTATCCTTGTTGGTGTTGCCCCGGTCAACATGTATCTAAACTCTTTAAGAACTTTATCCTGAATAAGGGAAAATTGGAATGGTGGCTTATGCTTCCAAATAAATAGGTACCAGAATTGAACAGGTGCACTTTCAACATCTAAATTACCCCTTAAGGGAAATTCTTCAAACACATTACAATAAGAAACCACTAGGACCAGATATGAGGTCATGAAGAATCTTTGAGTTTTCAAGTAATTGGCCAGATGATAGGAAATTTCATTTGAGATTACCTCGACCCAATCAAACATAGCTTTTTTTCGGAAGGAAAAATACAAGGCATATAAAAATGACCTGGGAATGTGAGAAGTAGAATATCATCCCATCAAATGCGTGAATAGTCTGTAACATCCCGCTCTGGCGCACTGAGATAACTTATTTTTTGAGGACACTTGCTAGCAAGTGATCTGGACTTTTATGATGTTAGACCATTTATACTTTATTATTATGCAATTGACAGATGACATGATGTGTTACTATTTGATGTAGACAGGTGCTATTGACTCAGTTTTATTGAGTGTGCAGGTTTTTTGACCTTGAGGATGCAGAGGCATCGGTAGAACCCCCTTGGACTCCGAATTGAGTCAGGGAGTGTGA
>SNQJ01S0030678.1:71125-87417 GCA_010110895.2 Picea sitchensis | reverse complement strand
TTGTAAGGAGAGCAAGTTTGTGAGGGTCCAAGAGCCTTCCTTTGGAGGAAGAAGGGACTCATAGTCCCCTTTCTTCATTGTGCTTTGATTTCATCAATAGATCAGCCTAAAAACATTGGTGATATTGGTCTTTTTGTGTTTTTATCTCTATACCCATATGCTTATGATTTTAGTTTGTATTAGTTTAATTCTTGCTTATAGTTTTGTTTTTCTTTCTCTAACTCTTTCTTCTACAGCTGTCATGCTCAGCAAGACCCAACCGAGCATGTAAGCACCTCTTATTTGCTCACCAAGGTGACGAAAAGGGTGCAAACACTTGTCTTGGTGCATGAGGGAATTGAAAATATCTCCACAAAAGGATATTTGATTCTTCTATTTGCCATGCTTCTTAGTCTTCCAATGCACTTTAATATACATGAAACTATTACTTATGAATTACAGGGCTCGAGTTGTTTAAAGGCTAAGATCATGAATAAAATTTAATAAAACATCCCTTCATCACGTACAATTTCCTTCGGGACATGCACAAACAATAACTGGAATTTATTTTGAAAAGAAAGTGTTTCAATGGAAAGAGGGATAATCAATACAAATTAAATCCAAATTACTGAATTTTTCCTTGTGAATCAAAACTCATTAATGAATCATAAATGACCCTTGAAAAGTATGCAAGGTGCATGATATTCCAACGATAATTTCAGTAAGTATGGAACATGGGTAGAGATAGATCAATCCTTTAAAGGTTTAGCTATGCAGAAGTGTGGAGGGAACGATGTGTGCAGTGAGAAAAATGTGTAAGGTTCTCCGCACAATAGTTGTGCAGAATTATAAGTGTGTGGAGGTGAGGGTTGTGTGGAGGTGAGGGTTGTGTGGAAGTGGGGATGTGCGGAGGAGTAGAGTGTGTTAGGGATAGGGTGTGAACATATTTCCACACAACCATAACCATCAAATGAATAATTAAAGAGTAAATATTTTGGAGTATGCGGGGTGTATTATGGAGGAGGCGGAAGTGTAGAACAACAAGGTGTGCAGAGAGAAAGGGTGGTGTTGGGTTCTACGCACTAAAGAAAAAGCTTTAAAATAACCCAAATGTTGGTCTGCTTGGTTCACGACTTGTGCGGAGGAAGGTTTTATGCAGAGCGTGGGGAAATTGTTTTGGAAAAGAGAATCTCCGCACAACATAAGGAATCTTGCACACATCATAAAAATGACTAAGTATTGTAAACATATGAATTGTTTCCTGACATCTAATGAAACTATAGACGTACAATGGACTATGAAATGAAAAGGAAAATGGCGGGTAATGGTTCTATACATGGCTAAACTTGGAAATAAAATGTGATACATGAAAATGGATCAACACTCATAAAGTGGAATAATATGCCAATAGAAGATGTGATTTGTTAAGATGAGTTCTTTATACAAAAGAATCCACAACTGATCAACATTGAGGGTAGGTTGGTTTGAAGGGGAATTAGGCCATGTTAATCCCTTAACCATAATCCTCATTTACTATCGTTACATTAATTATAACTATGTCAACTTATTATTATTTCTTTCTAGCCCTTTTTATCTCCTATATATACGTCAAGGAGATTCATTTGAAGGATCATCTTATCTTGTGCATTTGATATATTGTAAAATTAGGATTCCCCCTCAAAGAGAATTCTTATTCATTCACTTTTTCACTTGATTTAGGAATGGCATTATTGAATTGGATGTTTTTAGTGCTTATTTGGATATTTGGTCCATAACATTTGGTATAAGTGTGAACGGTCCTTAGTTTGGATCCTTCAAATGAGTCATCTTGCCATTTTTTTCTAATCTTTGTTTATATCGGTGGCATTGAGTAAAATTTTCAAGGTTGACAAAGGACATAACACAGATTCAAATCTAGTGAGGTCCTTTGGGTTTACTAGTTGATATTATGGCTAGCATTTGAGCTACCTTCCATGCGTTGTAAAATGTGCCTATTTGCACAATCAATAATGAAAAGGAAATTGAATTCATAATATATATAAACAAATTACTTTAAAAAATGAAAAAGAAAGAAAGTTGTAATTACTACAAGTTATATATAATAATAAAAATAATGTTGATAATAATAAAAATAATATAATAATACATAAACTCACGTAAATCTATTTAAACCGGTATATTTCAAATACTAAGATGTTTGTGCCTTGGTTTCTTTTTTCTCTTTTGGTGCTCAATGGGTCTTGGTTAAAATGGTTCTAAGTTGGTGTATAACAAAATTCCATTGTAGGGATATTGCCAATATAAAGGGAGGATTTTATTAGTCAAACTTTGGAGGAGGTAATTGAGGTAAAACAAGGTAAAATACCCATTTGATTTGCATCCTAAATTGAGGGATTTAGTGTTAATGTGCATGGCATCTAGTACTATATGAATTGATTGAATTATTTGTGTCTTATTTACATGAAAATAAAGAGTGGTGTAGAATTAGCATGTGTATTAGATTATACACCTTGAAATATGTTTTTGTATATAATGCTTCCTTTGAATATTAATACAAACAATAACATACATATCAAACATTTTTTACAAAAAAAATTGTTTGCATTGCAACAACCACAAGCTAAATCAAAACTAGGTCAACTCCATTGTCAAAATCACTCAAGCGCATTACGGTGACAATGATGAGGTTTACCATCCCATAAGACCAACAAGGCTTATTGGACAAATAAAAACAATTTGACTGGAATGTTCTTTAGAATATATTTTCTATGATTGAACATAATGGAAATGAAAGTACCAAGGTCATTATCATTTTTACAATCCAAGAGGCCTTGAAGAGTAATTGAGTTATGAAATTAGGTAACATTTTCCCTTATTTATTAAGGCTAAGCATGTTAAAGGGAAGTGATGTTCATCCTCAACCTCCTTTGTATCATGAGTTTTACAAATTTGATTTTCACAAGGAATTTTTTTTGGTTAGTTCAGTGACCAATTTCGCTATGGAGGTCATGAACATTTTCACAATCTTAGCAATGTTCCATTTTTAAATCCTGTATGTTGGAGAAATATTTTGATCAACCAAATTAGTATTGACAACTTATTTGGATTAATGGTTTCATTGCAATTCCATTAATGGTTTCATTCTTATTAATGGTTTCATTGCAATTCCATTAATGGTTTCATTCTTATTAATGTTTTCATTGCAATTCCATATCTTATCTTTAAACTTCATAGGGATGGAATATTAATTGTTACTGGTATCATTAATATGATTGTCATCTTCTATGTTCCAATAGTTAAGCCAAGCCCTAGTATCTCTATACCATCCTCTTTCGAACCTCTGGTGTCTACTACTCATTCTAGAAGCAATAAAAAGGAACATGCTATTTTTCTTATGCTTGTATTCTAAATATCTAATCATGGATTTGGATTCCATGAAAGTACATAATACTTCAATAAGAAAATAGGATAAGGAGCATTTCTTTCGATTTTAAAGTTATACGTAATAAAACATTTTGGATTTGCTCGATTTTATTCTAAGTATCCAAAGATATTTTGTAGGCCCAAATTTCACAATAATTCATAACAATTGGGATAACTAAAGTGTTGAACATGACTTTTTTCTTATCACAATCCTAGAACTCAACATTTCTACAAATAGAAGGAACTCTATGATGTGTCAAAGTATTCTCAACGTTTCAATTCCAACTAGGATCATCGTTAGGAGATATAGTAGTAAAACAAATGCTCATTAGAGTAGCAAGTGTTTTATGTCCAATATTTATACATGTGTTTTCAAGACCATAATAATTTTTCCAACACCCAATTCTCTTCTTGGAATAATGATTCCAATTTAAATGGAAATTAAAATCGATGTTGAAGTATTTGTAAGATTGAACCTCTTCAATGATATAGTTATAACACAAAATTGGAGTGTAAAATATTTTCTTATATTTAATTATCATAATCTTGTGTTTATCAATGTTAATGATAAGTTCATAGTATTTGTAAGATTGTTTTATAACTTTGAGATGTTGGTGAAGATCCTCAATAGTTTTTGGCAAGAAGAACAACTTCATCGACATATAAGAGAACGATGACAACATGTTCAATTATGTTAATACAAATGCATGTCTCTTCTTATAAACATTACTTGATTTTATTGATATATTCCAAAATTGGTGGGAGAAAGGTGAACGCTTTCTTAAAGCCAATATTATAATTAATGTCCATTAACCATTTAACTTTCTCGCAAAGCCTAATCACAACCTTACTAAACTTAGGAGGGATACCTATTTCTTCCAATGTTTTCCATAGCTTAGATCTAGGCATAACGTCAAAGGATTTTCTAAAATAATCAAAACAAGATATAGGATCTTTTTTGTCTTTACAATCTTTTGCAAAAAATCTGAGTGTGATAAGGTGATAACTTGTAGCATATTGGTTCCTAAATTTGGCTTGTCCTTTAGTCTCTTTATTATTATTATTTATTTTTTTCTCACGGAAACTAGAAGATAATACATTAAGTAAAGTTGTAGTAGAGCACATAATGGAATTATAGAAAAGGAAGTCTTGCAAATTCCAGGCCCTTGGGAGCTTTGCTAAACTACTATGACTACCTATAACTAAAAGTTTCAACCGTTCTAAAGAGAAGCGTTCAACAAAATTTCTTACTGTATAGATTTGAATAAAAACCACTAGACTAAGAGAACATAAACACTGCATTCAACCTAGATAGGAAGTGGAGGGCCCTTCATAACATGAAATTCAAATGATGACCTGAGAATAGGGGAATTCAGGTTCGGGATGATGTCATTTACCACAAGGGAAGAAGTCACGTCTTGATAGATAGTTTAAGATGAATATGCCTCCTAGGTCCTCTAGTTGTCTTCTTAAAGCACTACATTTTCCCTAAATTTGTTGGAGCATTTGGCGTTGTTGGATGAAAATTTCAAGGATGGAAATCATCTGAGTGGATAGGCTACTTAGCCAAAATTTTAGATTCTTGGTGAGATTATGGAGGTCCTTGACTTCTGATTCAATTTGAGGGAGGGACACCTTTGAACCTCACCCTCGTTGCTCCATGGGGACAGATGAAAATAGGAGAGAGGTTGAAAGAAGGCAGAGAGAAAACACCATAGACCACATTGAATCCTGAAGATGCCTAATGAAGAGCCAACCAAACAATGGAGAAGGGACCAAATACACAATGTTTCATAGGGAGGATGATGCAATAATGACCCATCCCATCTATGCAAAGATCCCATTCAAATCCATGATGAAAATTACTGTTAGGCCGATCCATATCAAGCAATAAAATCCCACATACAACCGAGAGCCGGTATGAGAGAGAAATAAGTTCAGGGTCCATATAAAAATAATTAATATGAGGCAATGAGAGGTGAGGTGAGAGGTGAGGTCGATGATGGTGTCAATGACCACATGGAAGAACTCAAGCTTGATTTATATGAAGGGGGGATCATTAGGGAATATGATTAAAGATATGAAGAACCCAAGCCTGATTTATATGAAGGGGGGTCATTAGGGAATAGGATTAAATATATATGATGACTATCGATACAAAGAGCCCCCATTTTTCTTCTAGTAGAAATATTGACCTGCTTATTCTATCAGAAGATTTGAAAAAAATCAACTTGCGAGAAGGCTTGTAACTCAATTTTGATTCGATGGAATATGGAACACAATATTGCATCCTAAGGGAGAGATTGGAGTTTAATATGTCTAATTGTATTTTTGGAATCCCTTAGGATAATGATCTTGCGAACATTTCAAGCTCCGACTAAAGAGAGTCCTTGAAGCAGGGCATAGGCTTCAACTTGATTATTGGAAGCCCCACAAAGACTCCACCAATAGGAAATTTATAAGGTTCCTCTAGGTTCAAAGAGAAATCCACCCTCTCCTACCACTCTGATTTAGTCCATTTATTATTGTCCTCATTCCATTGACTAATTTTTATTTCAAGAATTGAGCCAAATAAATTTTCTAAAAAGGGGTTAATCATGATAGCTCGACAATTGTTTATGTCATTTTGGTTTCCAAATTAAAAAATAGTAACAATTAAACTTTAAGTCCTTTTTTAAGGGAAGCCTTCCTTGACAACTTGAATGAAAATATGTTTGATTTGAGATACAAGGATCATACTCCCAAGTTTTAAGCTCTAAGCCTAGTATCCTTCCATGTCTTTAGCTTTTCCATTTTTGATGGGCTTAATGCCAAATTTTATATCCCCGATAGAGAAAACCTTGGTGTGGAAATAAGTTGTAATATAACTGACCCCATCCATTATAAAAAGGTTAGCATAGAGAGTCAAGGGGGTTGGAAATTTTGGACTTGTGTTTATTGTACTCTCGTTTAAGAGATTCTACCTTGATTGAGTTTTAATTGTAATCTTTTACTTTGCATTTTCAAAATATAAATGATTCCTATTTTATTAATTACCTTTTTGTGTGGTGTTCCTCTTGAATTTGTTTAGACTATCATACACTATAAGTTCTTCAACAATGTAACACACACGACCCCTAAGTACTTTTTAAAGGGATGGGGCATAAGAGTTTTTATTTTCTCAATCATCTCGAATCCTCTTCCCGAGATCTCTGTCATCTTCTGCTCATCAAGATATTTCCAACAACTTTTACCATGCTCAAATATGAGCTCTGGATTGAAATTTATGCTCTTCTGAAGCTCTTCAAACATCATTGGTGAAAGGCCACGTGGTACCCATGTGGGTTCACCTCATTCGTACCATCCCACTTGGCACAAACTAGACCAAGGTTGTCATCCTTTAGCGATGACATGGCCACTAGAGGGGCGGTTACAGGGAATTTTCCCCGTGCCTTCGCTATTACCGAGCCTTCGACCCTTTGTCTTCCTGTCCATGTCTAAAACATTCCTAGAGTCCCAAAGTCCCAGAGTTACCTAACACTCCTAAATCTATGGTGGAGATCAATCCACCGTTAAATCCAATGACTGGGATTCGCCCTCGTTTGACGCATAAGCTTAAGGTATTTCGACGTTTAGCGCTTCGACGATCCAACACTGAACGCCCTTTTCTCTACTCACATATCCTCTAGAGTCCTGAAACCCCAAAATCCTATTACATGGCTCCGTCCTTTGGCCCTTTTTGGAGCTTGTGTCTTAGCACTCCAAACACCCGGAGTTCCGAAGTCTTGAATTCTCGGAGCGGGTCCCGCTTGTGTACATGGTGTTTTGAATGGGTGTCCCTACTACCATTTTCCACCTGGAAGATACATGGAAATGATGCCACATTGAAACGTGGTATCCATCTCTCCAACTCTATACCATATACGATAAATCAATAGGACACATGGCTTAGACATGTGCTGACAAACGGTGGCTTTGTCACATGGTCATACTCCACCATGTACTTTGTCCATGTCATTTGCTGACATCACTCCAACCTTCAACACTTCGAGGAAAATCCACACCTTGCATCATGAATCACCCGAAGTGGGGTTTAGCTAGAGAGCCGAATAATGATCAGATGGCCCATAATCTTCCTTGGCTTGATCCAACAAAAGACATTTGGTAGAAGATAAGGGTGACATGTGGCCCAATCAACCGGTGACATGTTTCAAGGTCTAATTGACACATAAGGTATGTGAAAGTCATGAATCGAGGTGACACGTGGTACACCTACTATGGGTCCACATCACCCTAGGTGACATCATCATGCCACATCACTCTGAACGAACAACCTCCGGAAACCTCTAAACTCTTCTACCTACAAAATCACACGGAGCTTCGAAGTCCAAACTCATGCCGACAACCTCCCAATACATTTTATTCCATGTTTGACACAGGTCCACGTAGATCCCCAGATCCACGGCCTCCATTGCTTTGCGACTTCGGCGTTTTGGGGTTCCACCCTTTTAACACTCCTTTTTCACCGAAGTAGGTAAACATCGGACATACCATTGTCTAGATCCAATGGTCAAGAGAGATCCTGAAGCATCCTCTGATCAACGATCTGCGTCACTTCGTGAGTTCAACGTTCAGAGGTTCTAACTGTTTAACGTCCTTTCTGTCCCGGAGTAGGACTTCACTAGAGTGATACATGCTATCCTTCAACTAGTTGATCGGACGGTTAGGCGAGTTTCTCAATGGACTCCCCAAATCAACGAATCACAATCCTATCACAAAGGTCCCTTGGTCTCAGTGTTAGGCCACTCTTAGAGGGACACCTATCAACCCAAAACACATTGGCGAGATACGTGGAACATGCCTCAGGTCACCGACATCTCTTTACTATGTCACGAGGCCACCACACATGGAATCACTGTTGCTCGATACATGAACCCCCACATGATCTTGACGTGATATGCATGTCCCCACGATCAAACGGTCGAGAGGGGTCCCAAAGGATCCTTAGATCGATGACCCACATTACTTCGCGACTCTTCCATTCAGGGGTTTTGGTGTTATAACACCTCTTTTCTCCTGAAGTGGTCATCGCCAGACTGACCACAATGTAGATCCAACTGTTAGGGGGGATCCCAAATATCCATAGATCTAAAACTCGTGTCACCTCGCAATAGAGAAATTTATTGGGGTTTAGCAAGGGGAGAAATCCCATGATTACAGGTAACTGACCACCAGCCATCGGTCATCCATCAAGTTGCCAGTTTGATAGGTCAAATTCAACACAATTTGGATGTTATGAGGATTCCAACATCTTGGAGCTCTGGACCCCTGAAGCCTTGAATCTCAGAAGGATTAGCTCCCGTTTGGCGTAGCGTTGGGTTCCATGGTCCTAGTCATATGAAGATTTTGACAAGTTCTGAGGGCTACACCCTTATCTCTCAGTCAAAATTTGGTTAAGGTCATGGGCATGATCCTGTGGTTAATTGAACGATTGGTTTGAAGGAAGCACCCTCCATTCAAAAAACTTAAGTTATAAAACACGAAAAGGTATTTTAGAAGGATCAACGGGACTGTAGCAATCCCATAGAGTCTTCCCCAAATCTAGAAATGTGAAGTTGATCCCTGGGAAAAATACCTTGAGGATTTCCCAACTAGCCCATAGGCCAAACCTGTCATCTTACAACCATTCAAATGCAATATTTTACAGAAGAATAGTAAGAATTATTACCATCAATTTCATGCGAGGCACAAATTATCACAATTACAGACATTCAAATCATGCATTTCAATTCAAGTGCACAAGGTAAACACAAAACTTATCTATTACAGTTGATCATTGACCACTAACTATGGATTTTCACCTTTCCACCCAACTGTAGGCTCAGAGGCATTCATTCTTAGCGCTCTGGCCACCCCCCTGCCAAGCCATGATATCACTAGGGAAATTTTGTAGTTTCTCAAAGGTTCTTTCTTTGTCACAGCCTCTACGAGGTTTATCAGATGATCCCTCAACATCAAGCTTGCGACCTTCTGCACAAGTCATGTTTTCTGCAAATTCTCAAAGATCCTTTCTCTTGTTCTCTCTAGTAACTAGAACAACTTAATATTCCAATTATTCTTTTCAGTTCAAGAGACTCATGCACTCTTCCTCCTCCTGAATGGTATCCTTGCACGCCTTTTTCCCACCCCAGGAAGGTTCTAGACCTGTCCTCTTCCTTCTGTTGGGAGGAACTTGGGTCAATATGGGCCTACAGGAAAAACCGCCCTATGTGCTACTTCGGGCTGATAGTTTTCTATCCCTTCAGCTAGACCCTCCATGTTTCCATTGATTGGGGTTGTTGATTGTTCAACCACCAGTCCTTTTCTCATTAACTTATTTTTTCTTGGAATCAGGATGAGGCTTATTATTTCAACAAAGAGAATTTGGGGTCATTTTGACATAATGAACCCTCTCTATAGTTTGCTCACTCTTTCCTCTAGTGATATAATGGACAGTACTTCAAGGCTTCACCCCCACAGTCAATTATTGGAAATCTAAACAATAATACATTTACATTGTTCACATGCCATAGCATGGTAATCATAATTAATGATTAATTACAAGTTGGGGAAACATGGGTATTACAATCCCCTCCCCCTTAAAAAGGAACATCGGTCTTGATGTTCTTTCTCAGTAACACCTAACATGCCTTTTTAATTCAGTTGCTTTAGAAATCTTGATCCTCTTTCTTGGTCAGGTCCTTTCCAGATCCTTGGCCTTCGTCACCTGCCTTCAATAATTTTGGACAACAATCATATTAATCACAATTTCATGCGAAAACATCTTACTGTTGTTTAAAATTCAAGATGAAAAATTCATAATCTAGCACAATACTTATCTATGCAGTTCGTGGATTTGCATCCACATGGTTGTCTTGTTATATTAGCTCATTGTTTTTGTTTCCTGGACATACCCATTGTGTGCATGATCACAATCAATAGTGTATGATAATTATCCAAGTGCCTTCTTTCTTACAGTCACTCACCCTCTAGGCCCAGGCTCATGCATCCCCTTCTCTGCTATACAGTCCCTCGGGTGATCCATCTTTCCTTGCCAAGGATTTCTCGCAGAAGAAGATTTCTAGAGACTTAATTGAGCCTTACATTCGAGGCATCCCTCAAACTTGCTATGTCGAGGCGTCCCTCCAGCCTGTGTTGCTACAACACAACATATTTTAGGGCAATCATGGCTCACCACGAGGTTCTCATGTCTCAACAATAGCCTTTTTCATGCTTTCCAACTTGACAACCTTCACCTGTCCTTCCTTGAAAGATATTTTTTTTGTCTAACCTATATCACAGGTATACAAAAATTATGAGATATTATCATCAATTTCAAATTCAAAGTTTTCTTGCAAATCTGTCACCCACAAATTTCCAAATTCCACATTTATTTTTAGATTTGTTCTGCACAAGAACCCAATCCACAAGTATGGGACTGTCCTTCCCATACCATTTTAGCTCAGCAGGAAATTGGTCTTCCTTATGGGCTTACAACACTACCATATCCAAGACCCTTTTCTTCCTGCAATTTCAACATTCCTTAGCCAAACAAATTGTTAGTTTTCATGCACATTATATTTTCAAAACTATGTATACTAACAGTCCAAGTCATTTTCATCTATTCGAGGGTACAAAGCAAAAGGAAATATCATTATTTACCAATGCATCCTATCAACATACCAAATTGTCCAAATGTAACTCAAATATCAATTGACTTTAATCAGTGTGCCAATCTTCATGGCCACATCCATACCCAATGTACCCTTACATTGGGTTCAAGTTCGCCATACTTATGACAAGCACTTTTCCATGGTGTGTTGGAGTTTAACCAACCACTTCAACATAGGTTTAATCATTCTCATTCATTCTTACAGTAGAACTATGCTTCCCGCTACAAGATGTTCACGATCCCAAATTAGTGCATATGAAACTAAACGTTTCTCTTGAATGCACCCAAATATTCTTCCTTCATTAGTAACCAGGGTGTCAACACTCATAGCCACCCAAAATTCTATTTTCTTTAACACCTCTATAGTGCAAGTAGAATATTGGAAGGTCCTCCTTCTTTAATGGGCAATCCATTATCTACCCTCTTATGAAAACATGCATTTCCTCAACGCATTCCATGCAATGTGCTAGCTATGATGTTATGAGGAAAATATCTATATGGCTAGGGTAAACCACAACAGACGGAAATGACTGCAGAAATCAACTCTATTCTCAAGTATGCTATATAAACAAATATGTTAGGTAGACAAGATAAAAGGCCTAACTCATCTAGACATTCGATGAAGTCCATTGTTGAGCACTTGACCTAAAGCAATATACCTGCAACTAGTCCTCAACAACCAAGCAAATAGATCACGTGGTGATAATATACGATGTTAGCATAACCCATTAGTATACATAACAAATACGCCCATGGAACAATAATTCAATCATTTGCAAGATATCAATTGGATGGGAAAAGAGTATTTCTATTAATATATGATCAACATAAGTGAAAAGGTTACATACTTCCATGTCAGAACGGTTCAGAACCGAGAAACCAAGTTCCTTCCAGCTGGGCCTCCACCACTTCAATCCTCCACCAAAGGCAAGCTCATAAAAGAGACACAATTAAGTTCTCAATCAATAAGGGAAGAGCTTGGGGGATGAAAACTGTGTTCAGACTTAAAGGACAAATGGATGCAAACTCAATATGAAGTGAATAATTTCTTCAGAGTAACTTTGCTCTCAAAGTTGAATTCTTTCTCTTCTTTTCCATAGCTCAGAATTGGCCCATTTATAGCCTTCAAATGGAATTGAAGGGCCGATTCAGAACATTTACAGTATATGGAAGGCTAAGGATCATAGATCTCTTTTCGTGACATGGAAACCCAACACCATTTTTTCATTTTTGGGCACAAATCCTGATGTACATGGGCTATAGTGGTGCAGCCTGCGTATACACATGATGTATAGTATGTAAGTACATGTGGAAAAAATGTATTTTTTAGCTTTGGGATTTGCAAAAAGGAATGAAAAGTCTGCATAGGGAAATGGAAAAATTCCCTTTATGCAAGATTTCATACGGTGAGGCAAATCTTGTTATAACATATGAGCACATTTATTTCCAATCTCCCTAGATTGGTCATTGTACCCATGGTAATCCTTACTCATGCATTTTATTGCAAGGATTATAACTCATCCTTGACTAGCATAGACTTTCTCTGTCTATTGTTCAGATTCTTCGTTCATGAATCTTACCTCGCTTGGGTATCAATGGCATACAACAACCACTCAAAAATTATTTGCATATCTTTAAGATAATGAAATCCTTTCAGAATGATTCTTACCAAATTCCTTCATACCTTATGCCACATAGTTATGAACATTTTTATACTTGCTCTGGCTGCTAGCACCCTCTCTGATATTACCTCATCAATGGTGCTTTATGGGGACTTTTAAAGTCCCTTCAACAATATTTTAACAACAACCTTCTCATAGTCATCCTCTGCTTGAGGTTGTCCATCATTGGCAACTATCTTTCTCAACAACTCCAATTTCTTTCTACACGTGACATACATCACAAATATATTAGTCATCATGTAAAATAAATATGCTTGTATCATAGCATTCAAATCAATAAAACATTTTCAAATAATCCCCAACATATCTCTATGCACTCTACCACATTACTCCTTAATGTGTTATCTAGTGCAATCCCAATCAAATTTTTAGTTGTATTCCATTATCATACAACCATTAACATCCTTATGACAAAACACTTACCTGCATTAGTAAATCAATCTCTCGTACCAAAAATATACAATAAACAACAAGGAAGGGGTCAAGGAACTCTTTCCTCATCCAACTCCTTCTACACATCCTTGGACTTTCAGTCCAACTGAGTTATTTTCTAAGGCCTCACTTCCTTTACTTATCACAACTTAACCAAGCCTATTCATTCAAACTTACTTATTTATTTATTTTCCTTTTTCCAGCTGTACTTGTTTCCACATCTGCTCTTCTAAGGCTTACAACCCTATTAAAAAATTAAGAGATTTTAGGGTGAGAAAATTATTCCCCCTTTTTCTCTTTCTTTGCTTATGCAATATACTCCCTCCTGGGATCTTCCTGCTCCTTTCCTTAAGCAACCTTGGTTAGGCTCACCCTAACCTATTGGATACATCAACATGCTACAACAACAAACTTTTTGTTCATAATGAATCATGAACCTGTGCATTTTGCACATTATCATTCAATTATCAGAATGGTCAGCATTCATTAGTTAGTCTTCCACTCATACATTTTGTTTTAGACTTTAATACAAGATTCTTATATATATACATATGCTTGTAGCCCACTGCTCAATTCTCAATAGTCATTAAGGTGGTGATTTTGTTTTCTTGATAGTCTTCACATAGTTCCTCCATAAGGAACTCCTTCAACATGTAACTTCCTTATTGCATATCCTTCAATATATGTGATGGGCTCAACCTTGAGTCAGCTTCAGTTCTGAGTTGTTTACCAAATATTTCCATAAGGAATATAAACATGCATCTTTGTTATGCATCGAGATTATTTATCCACACATATTCCTTGTATTGTTAACTTACATCCATAATGTACTTAACCACATGCATAATCATAAGCCTATGTGTAGCTACCATATGTATATTTCACAACTCACATACATCTTTGCTTTAAAATATTCAACTCATGATTATTCACAATCATTCTCATGTGATCCTCAAATGCATAATCATTTTGCCTCTTATCATGATAACAAAGAATCCTTGCTCATTTACTCTTTCATCGATTTATATTAGCCTTTCCTGAGGGAATGGAGCACATTCCCCTTAAGCTCTCATTCAAAACAAAACTTTCATGACTCTTCATAATAGATTCAATCATGCATCCATGGAATTCATTCAATCTGGGAAAGTGCAATTCTTTCCTTACATTTCACTCATACATCATACATGTGCATCATTTGCACATTTAAAACCACTCCTTCATATATATTCAGTATTAATATTAGTTCTTATATCAAGCAACCTTACGATGCATTAAATCCATGCACTCAGGCATAAATAAACACAACTAAACATTCATCATGCAAGATCATTGCTTGCACCTTTTCAATGTCACTCATACACATGGACATATCAGACTTCCAGATCCTCCTCTCAAGGATCTTGTTGCCATTATTATGACAAGTCTCATAGAGATACTCAACACTGAGTTGCTCTCTCTGATGAGAGCTTTCAATCATTCACATGATATCCACATGGCAAGTTTAACATACATAATCATAACTATGTCCCCCTTTCCATACGACAACAACTAGTAAGAAGGAATTTTTGCCTCAAATAGTATAAATTTATTCAACAATCCATAAATACCATCTAGGCAATTCCAAAAATTCCCAAGGAAACAAGACAACTTATCAAGCTTCTTTTTCATGCCTCAAACCATTTTTGGTTAACATATGTTTTTATCAAGGGAATCCTTTTCTAGATTCCCTCTCACTACTACTTGAGTATACCAAGCCCTACCTTATATGGATATCATCCACCTCTAGATGTCAACTTGACCCATTGGTCCTCTAGAAGTGTCCCAACACTTCCTTTACCACATTCAGGATCAACATTTCATTAACCATTATACCTTATTCTCATAAGGCAATATGTACTCAACATCATCAACCTTTTACTTATGCTGCCATAGTGAGATCATCACTAACCATATAATCTATGACATTACCATATTTTACATTCAATCGCAGACTATAATAAGTATATATCCATGTCATATGCATGCTCTATCCTTGCGATATGCATTTCATCATATCTTCGTGCACCAAGAATTATACCCATGGCTACAGTGCGGACGAGTTCCACTTACTTACCTCTTGCATTTTCATGCATAGACCTACCCTTAGTTAATGGGGATTTACATTGCTTTAGCACAACCATGGGCTTTTGAAATTTATCATGTCATTTCACTTCTTCCATGAGGTTCATTCTCAGTCCTCATGACTGCTTCTATTTTACAAAGAGGGATTACCCTAGTAGGAAGTTTTTTAGTTATAACAAGTCAAGTAGGTTGATATCACCTACTCCAATAAGGTCTCTAGGAATGAATGATTGTACTCCCAATGCCAAATATTTCTTTTAATCAACACTTTTAATTAACAGAGGCTTCATTAATCCCACTTTTAGGCAACTCCTGCCACCTATTCAATCCATTTTCCTTCTGGACTTGAGTATTCCTTAAGACATGTTTATGCCATTTACATCCAAGTTTAATTATTAATACCCCTCAACATAGTCCCACTTTTGTAGGATTGGCTGTCATTTTCCAAAAGAAATGATAGGCTTCTTCTGCCCTAGTCTAGCATGATTCAATCACGTTGGGTAAAATCCCAACTGAAGTTTAATATGTGTCCTTCTCCTCATGGAACTTATGCATATAATTTTTGTGTGGAAGTAATACTCTCAATAGGCTCATATTAGCCTTGGTAAACTAGTCTTATGACTGTTCCTTGTCCCATCCAGGCCTATGTTTGAATCATTCTCTGCTATATAGGGTAGGGCAGGGTGCCCTGTCCCTTAAAGTTTTTTAAGAAAGAAAATATAATCTGTTAAGAACAAAATATCAATATAGCATAGAAAAACCTCAGAATAAGTACTCAACGCCTTGAAAAAGAGATAATTTCAGATAATACGTCTCTTCGACGGGGAAACCTCCTTTTACCCCACATAAATGTTCAAGTACAAGATGATTCCAAATGAAAATGTATCCTTGGTATATATAGGAGACTAGGAGGTATAATTACAACTAATGGAATAAAGCCGACATAAATAAAATAACATTACTAA
>SNQJ01S0030678.1:51850-71115 GCA_010110895.2 Picea sitchensis | reverse complement strand
CTCTATTAGGAAATTTTTCAATCCTTCCATGATCTCTCCTTTTAAAGTGTCCATCTTAGTATTTATTGTTTCAAACTTAGCTTATGTTGAATCCATCATCTCTTGTAGTTCATATTTTGTTACTGTCTTCTTTTCTAAATCATTTATGTCCCTACGCATTTCTTCACCTTCATCAAGAGTCCAAGTAGGATTGTCTGGAGGGTTATTTGGTGTAGAAGTTCCATTTTTTGGTGGCATGTTGGCCAAGTATCACTTTAAACCTTGATTTTGAGGTGGTTCTGATAGACAATCTTCCTTTTATTGTATCTCCAAAATTTCAGCCCTTCTGAGTATGAAATTTTATTTTTTATAGGTCTTTGATATTTATTCTCTTCAATGCCATAGGTCTGATAAAAATTGGATGTGCCAAGTGGAATTTATGGTAACTTCCCCACAACTTGTTGGTTTTTGGCCTTTCGAGGCAATATCACTTGTATAGCGTGCCCCACACAAATTAATTGATATAAAATTCTGAAACTCATACCAGAACTACTACGGTCTGCCCACTATTCAATGCAACTAGTCTCACTCAGTTTGGATACTCTAGTAACAATTTATGATTGTTTTACCCAGAAAACCTTCTTGGGACTAGTCAATAGGGCTAGTCAGATACCCTATCTTCAACAGGGTGTATATACAAATTTACAATGACCCAAAAGCTAAAATTGCTACCACAGATACCTTACTAGTTTCTGAGAATATTCTCTGGAGTTCAGGGTCTGAAATGTTACAGAAAAAAATTTATAGTGAAAATTCTGCAACGACTTAATTCAGGATGATTTCAGAACCCTATCTTACAAAGGTTGTATATCCAAAAGTATAATGCATCAGGTGCTGAATTTTTAACCCAACGTACCTTGATCTATCTACTAAATATCCTCCAAGTTGTTCCTTCTGAATAGGTGTAGAAAACAATTTATAGAGAAAATTCCATGGTGTCTCATATGTAGCAGTGAAAACCCAAGACCTTGAGCTCTGATACCATATGTTAAGAACCAAATATCAATATAGCATAGAAAAACCTCAGAATAAGTACTAAACACCTTGAAAAACAGAGAATTTAAGATAATAAGCCTCTTCGAGGGGGTGACCTCCTTTTACCCCACATAAATGTTCAAGTACAAGATGATTCCAAATGAAAATGTCTCCTTGGTATATATAGGAGACTAGGAGGTATAATTACAACTAATGGAATAAAGACAACATAAATAAAATAACATTACTAATGTAATATGCCCCAATTAAGGGGTAATGAGCCAATATTAGGGCTTAACATAATCACTTGACTCTTTCGTGAGCCCAAGCAAGCCAAGTGTTGTTGCCCACTCTGATACCACTTTGAAACACACCCAACCCCTAGGTAATTTTTTAAGGGATGGGGCATAAGAATTTCAATTTTCTCAATCATCTTGAATCCTCTTCATGAGATCTCTATCATCTTCTGCTCATCAAGATATTTCCAACGACTGTTACCATCCTCAAATCTAAGCTATGGATTGGAATTTATGCCCTTCCAGAGTTCTTCAGGCATAATTGGTCAAAGGTCATGTGGCACCCACGTGGGTTCACCTCATTCGTACCATCCCACCTGGCACAGACTCGACCAAGGTTGTCATCCTTTAGCGATGACATGACCACTAGAGAGGCGATTACATGGAATGTTCCCCGTGCCTTCTTGATTACTAGGCCTTCATCCCTTCATCCTTCCTGTCCATGTCTAAAATATTTTTGGAGTCCCAAAGTCCCAGAGTTCCCTAGCACTCCTACATCTATGGTGGAGATCAATCCATCGTTAAATCCAACGAATGAGATTTTCCCTTGTTCAACACATAGTCTTATTGGATTTCGTTGTTCGACACTTAGACGCTCTAGAACTGAACGCCCTTTTCTCTACTTGCATATCCTCCAGAGTCCCAAAAACCTGAAATCCTACCATGTGGCTCTAGCCTTCGACCCTTTTTGCAGCTTCCATCTTATCACTCCAAACACCCAGAGTTCTGAAGTCCTAAATTCCTGGAGCGGGTCCCTCTTGCGTACGTGGTATTCTACATCAGTGTCCCTACTACCATCTGTCGCCTAGAAGAAATGTAGTGATGATGCTACATTGACACATAGTATCCATCTCTCCAATTGTATACCATATACGATAAATCAGTAGGACAGGTGGCTTAGCCACATGCTGACAAATGGTGGCTCTGTCACACAGTTAGAATCCACCATGTACTTTTTCCACATCATCTATTGACGTCACTCCAACCTTCGGTGCTTCAGGGAAACTCCATGCCTTGCATCGTGAATCAACTAAAGTGGGGCTTATCCAGAGAGTCGAATAATGATCAGACGACCCATAATCTTTTTTGGTTTGATCCAACGAAAGACATTTGGCAGAACACAAGGGTGAGACATGGCCCAATCAACTAGTGACACGTGTCAAGGTCTAATTGAAACATAAGGTATGTAAAAGTCACGAATTGGGGTGACGTGTGGTACACCTACTATGGGTCCATGTCACCCTAGGTGACATCATCATGCCACGTCACTCTGAACAGACAACCTCTGAAAGCCTCTAACCTCTCCTACCTGTGAAATTGCTCGGAGCTCCGAAGTCCAAACTCCTGTCGAAAACCTCCCAATACATTTTATCCCACGGTCGACACAGGTCCACGTAGATCCCTAGATCCACAACCTTCGTTGCTTCGTGACTTCAGCATTCGGGGGTTCCACCCATTTAACACTCATTTTTCTCTGGATTAGGTCAACTTTGGACTGACCACGGTCTAGATCCAATGATTGAGAGAGATCCTGAAGCATCCTAGGATCAACAATCTACGTTACTTCATGATATCAGTGTTAGAATGTTCTAATTGTTTAATTCCCTTTCTCTCCTAGAGTAGGACATCGTCGGATTCCTACACGCTATCCTTCCACTAGTTGATTGGATGGTTGGGAGAGGTTCTCAATGGACTCCCCAAATCAATGACTCACAACCCTAGCTCAAAGGTCCCTTGGTCTTAGTGTTAGGCCACTCCTAGAGGGACACCTGTCAACCCAAAACACATTGGCAAGATACATGGCACATGCCTCTGGTCATCGACATCTCTTTACTATGTCACAAGGCCACCACATATGGAATCACCATTTCTCAACACATGAACCCCCACGTGCTCTTGACATGATACACGTGTCTCTATGATCAAACGGTCGAGAGGGGTCCTGAAGGATCCTTAGATCGACGACCCACATTACTTTGCAACTCTGACATTCAGGAGTTTTCGTGTTATAACACCTCTTGTCTCCCGAAGTGGTTAATGCTAGACTGACCACAATGTATATCCAACTATCAGGGGGGATCCTAAATATCCTTAGATCTAAGGCTTGTGTTACCTTGCGTCCGAGAAGTTGATTGGGGTCTAGCAAGGGGACAAATCCCACGATTATGGGTAATTGATCGCCAGTCATCGATCATCCATCAAATTACTAGTTTTATAGTTCATCTTCAGTTCCATGTGGATGCTATGAGGATTCCAACATCTCGGAGTTCTGGACCCTTGAAGCCCCGAAGCTCAGAAGGCTTAGCTCCTATTGGGTTCCATGGTCCTAGTCATATGAGGTTTTTGATAAGTTCTGAGGGATACACCCTTAGCTCTTAGTCAAAATTTGGTTAAGGCTGTGGGCATGAGCTTGTGGTTACTTGGACGACTGGTTTGAAGGAAGTGCCCTCCATTCATAGAACTTAAGATCTAAAATAGGAAAGGTATTTTTGAAGGATCAATGGGACTGTAGCAGTCCCGTAGAGTCTTCCCCTACTGTCGAACTGTGAAGTTGATCCCTGGGAAAAATACCTTGAGGATTTCCTAACCAGCCCAAAGGAAAAACTTGTCATATTACAACCATTCAAATGAAACAGTTTACATAAGAATAGTAAGAACTATTACCATCAATTTCATGCAAGGAAAAATTATCACAATTACAAACATCCAAATCATGCATTTCCATTCAAGTGCACGGGGTAAACAAAATACTTATCTATTACAGTCGATCACCTACCACTGACTATGGGTGTTCTCCTTTCCACCCAACCATAGGCTCAGAGGAATTCATTCTTAGCGCTCTGGTCACCCCAATGCCAAGCCATGATATCACTAGGGAACTTTTGCAAATTCTCAGAGGTTCTTTCTCTGTCACAACCTTTGCGAGGTTTATCAAATTCTCCCTCAGCATCAAGCTCACCACCTTCTCCTTAGGTCATGTTTTCTGCAAATTCTCAGAGATCCTTTCTCTTGTTCTCTCCAGTAACCATAAAAAAATAATATTTCAGTTCTTCTTCTCAAATCGAGAGCCTCATGGACTCTTCCTCCTCCCGAATGGTATCCTTTCATGCCTTTTTCCATCCCTAAGACGGTTATGGACCTATCCTCTTCCTTCTGTCAGGAGGAACTTGTGTCAATTTGGGCCTGCAGGAAAAAACTCCCTCTGTGGTACTTTGGGTTGACAATTTTCTATCCCTTCAGCCAGACCCTCCATGCTTCCATTCATTGGGGTATTTGATTGCTCAACCATTAGTACTTTTCTCATTAACTGATTTTTCCTTGGAACCAGGATGAGGCTTATTATTTCAACAAAGAGAATTTGGGGTCATTTTGACATAATGAACCCTCTCTATAGTTTCCTCACTCTTTCCTCTAGTGAGATCATGGCCAGTACTTCAAGGCTTCACCCCCACAGTCATTTATTGGCAATCTAAACAATAATACATTTACATTGTTCACATGCCATAGCATGGTAATCATAATTAATGATTAATTACAAGATGGGGAAACAGGGGTATTACAAGCAGTGCCCCTTAATTTCTCATAGGAATCATATCAGTTAGTATTAGAGAAAAAATATTATGAACCAACACCTTGAGAATGAAAAATAATCCATGAGTAACAATCCACTTCAAGGGGGAAACCTCCTTTTATGATATATTGAATGTTCAAGATGAGATATGATGATCCTAATATTAGGTCTCCTTGGTATATATGTAGGACACAAGGCGTACAATTATAATGAAAGGGTGCAATGAAGGGTTCTAGCCTACATACAAATATAACACTAGTAATTCAATAAGGGACTTAATTATAAGTGATTTTATACATAACATGGGGCCTTTTCTAGGGATTAACATGCCCCTCCACTTAAAGCAAGTGTTGTCCTCAACACTTTACTAACCACAAGTGCTTCTACAAGAATAATTTATCTTCCCATTTCGCCTCTTCCACCGATAGGTTCTTCCATTTGACGAGGTACTCTATGATTTCTTGATTTCTCAGCTACTTAATCCTTGTTTCAAGGATTGTTTTTGGTTCTAGTATGATTTTCCTTTCTTCATTAATCTCTCGTAAAATAGTTTGGACTACGATATTGTTTTCGATGACCTTATTTAAGAAAGAAACATGGAAGACTATATGTAAACGTGAAGATGGAGGAAACTCCAATTTGAAAGACATACTTCCAATCCTTTGTAAAACCTTATAGGGGCCATGATATTTTGGTGCTAATTTATTGTCCTTCTTTTGTTGCTTGAGGGACATCTGTTTATATGGTTATAGCCTTAGAAATACCCAATCCCCCACTTCAAATTCCCTTTCACTATGGTGTTGATCTACTTGTTGTTTCATCCTATTTTATGCCATAACCAAGTTGTCCTTGAATAGTTTGAGAACCTCTTGTTGGTTTCCTATGTGTTCCTCCACTGCTTGAACCTTTGTACTCCCTTTCAAGGGTGGTGTAATGTATGGAGGTTGATATCCATAAAGTGCCAAAAATGGAGACATTTTTTATGATGTATGGAGGTTGATATCCATAAAGTGCCAAAAATGGAGACATTTTTTATGAAGTATGGAAGGATATGTTGTACCACCATTCCACCAAGGGAAACCAATTGACCCATCGTGTCTATATATTAGATGCAAATAAATGAATATATCCTTCTAGAAATTTATTCACAATCTCAGTTTTCCCATTGGATTGAGGATGGTAAGATGAGTTGTGAGCCAATTGAGTACCCAAACAAGAAAATAATTCAGTCCAAAAATTTGTAGTGAAAAATGGATCTCTGTCACTTACAATGATCTTGGGGACTCAATGTAGATTTTGAATTGTTTCATGCATGTTGTGGCTACTGTACTTTCTTTAAAAGGATGAGAAAGAGACAAAAAATTGGCATACTTTGTCAGCAAATCCACTACTAAAATGATGACAGTCTTTCCTTTGTATTTAGGTAAACCTGTAATAAAATCCATTGAAACTTCTTCCCAACATTGACTTGGTATAGATAATGGTCTTAGGAGACTTGGCTTCTTGATTGTCTCTCCCTTATTATGTTGGCAGACCAAACATTCAGAATAAATAAATAAATATAAATAAATAAATAAAATAAAATAAAATTGAACATCAGTTTTAAGACCTTCCTAGAAAAAATACTTCTTGATCCTATGGTACATTTTCAAGAATCCTAAATGTCCTCTTATAGGAGAAGTGTGCAATTCTAGAAGGACCTTCTATTTGAGTTGGGAATTCTTACATAAATATAGGCAATCAGGATACCATATCAAATCATTCTTCCATACAAAACTATCTAATGAACTAGGTTCCTCTTGTAGTTGTTGAATGATCTTGAATACCTCTTGATCTTGCTTCCATTTTATCATTGCTTCTTCCAACCAATCAGATTTTGGAATATAAATACCACATAGTGAACCTTCTATTTCTTCTTCTTTCCTTGAAAGGGAATTTTCCACGACATTATGTTTTCCTCTTTTGTAGATAATTTCAAAGTCATAACCAAGCATATTTGTAACCCATTTTTGTTCCTCTTCTGAAGATAATTATTTCTCCAAGAAGTACTTCAAACTATCATGATATGTTTTTAGTTTGAAGTGCCTTCCTATTAAGTAAGGGCACCATTTTTTAACTGCATGTAGTATGGGAATTTTTTTTTTTTCATAAATGGGTTTCAGTAATTTTTTCCTTTAAGTTGGTTGCTTTCAGGCACAAGGGGCATGCCTTCTTGCATTAAAAATACACCAATTGCATGGCATGAGGCTTCACACTCCACGATAAATGTTTTCATAAAGTCGGGTGTGGCAAGGAAAAGAGTTGTACGCATAGCCTCCTTAAGTTTTTCAAAAGCTTCGGTTGTTTCTTTAGTCCAAGACAATGCTTTCCTTTTTAATAATGTTATTAGAGGTGATGTTATTTGACCATAGTTCTTGACAAACTTGTGATAATAGCCTGTCAATCATAAGAATATTCTAAGTTTCTTCAAGGTTTTAGGAATTGGTCATTCCCTCGCGACTTTAGTTTTGTTAGGGTTCACTTTTACACCTTCATGAGATACAATATGACCCAAATATTCCACTTCTTGAACCCCAAAGGCACACTTGGAAGGCTTTGCATAAATTTATTTCTCTTCCAATAGTTGTAATTCTTTGTCAACATGTTGCACATGTTCTTCGCAAGACTTGTTGTAGATCAATATGTCATCAAAAAATTCTAACACAAATTTTCTAAGGAAGGGATTTAAAATAGAATTCATAAAGCTTTGAAATGTTGAAGGTGCATTAGTAAGTCCAAATGGAATAACCAAAAAATCATAATGACCTTCATGTGTTCTAAGTACAATGGGCGTGACAAAGGAGCACCCAAGGAGTCAAACGATCAAGCAGACAGAAGACCATTCGAGTCCAAGCATATTGTATACAAAGAAAAATGTAAAGGAAGGTACAATAGAAGTAAAATTAGAGTTAACAAATAAATATATAAAAACAAAACACAAGTAAATTAAAAAAAAGACAAGAAAAAAATTAAAAACAATAAAAAATAAAGAAATGCATAAAACTTTAAAAAAAAAAAAAAAGCATTTAAAAACATTAAAAGATTTAAGGTTAAAAGAATTATTTGTTAAAATGGGGAGGGGGTGATTCTAAATTTTTAAAGAAGATTCCTCGGACTCACAATTTTATTGAAAAGAGTTACAAAGAGAAGTGAGAGCTAAAATCCTACTACCTCACACGAAAAAAGAGCTAGTTTATATAGCTCAACTCTAAGATAAATCCTATGAGAAAACCCAATCATATAATCAAATGAGTATGATAAGTATTCTTTACATATTTTTGTTCACAAACACTGGAGAAATTTTATTAATAAAAAAAATGTAGTCGAAGATCATAGTGAGGTAGTACATATAAGGCTGCTCGCTATCAGAGAAATGTTTAGAAATTACATACATATTAACTATGTCTTCCCAAAGCCCGTGGCCTTAAAAAAGATACAAAATCTAGAGGAGATTTCTAAAGCTACTATCCATAAGTAACTTGAGAAACTACAACTACTAGAAAGAACATAATGAGACTACATAAGCCAAAATGAGAGTAAACATTCAATATATAACTAGAGTTCAAAAGAAATATTGATGTTGAGAGACTTCCCCAAGTTCAATCCATATATTTATGCTTGTCCTCATACTGTTATTGATTGTTGAAACTGCTAGAAGGGGCCAATTGAAGTTGAAGCCATGAGGGGCTAGGTGGCATAGAAGACAGATAAGTTGCAAACTTGGTGACATATGGCTAGAGGCTTCTATATGATGGTGAAAGGATGATGACAATGTTGAGACAAAATCTTCTAGTTTCTTGAGTGAGAGACAAAATATACCACCACTTTGCTGCAGATTACCGACAATACATTCATAAGGTATCGTGGGAAGGAAATGAGTCGTACAAGGTATAACTACCATATGTATCCATGCTTTTCAAACCTTTAAGACTAAGATCTTGGAGTGAGTCGCCATTTGTAACAATGATGGGGGTGACATGATGAATCCTATAGTGTCACTCCAAGAAAATATAAAGTCAACCCCCCTTTAAACAATTAAATTTATTTGGAACAAGGAGAGAGGGAACCATGAGGTCATGGAATGACCTGATCATATCAGTCTCATTTGATGAATAGAACTCCTGCCAGATGCTGAGAAGCTCGATTGACCCTTTCATCTGCTAATCCATTTTTTTCATAGAGTATGTGAAACTATTCCACTATTTCAAAAAAATTCATAGCATTCTAATCTTGTTGATAATGGCCATAAGGTGAATGTGATAAGGAGAGGTTCTTGAAACCATATTCTTGATGATCACTCTGGAGTCCCCTAGGACTTTGAGTTGCTTAATCTACAAACTCATGGCAACCTTGATACCCTAGAAGAGGGCATATGCTTCCGCCCTATTATTAGAAAGAGCTCCAAGAATCCACTCATAAGATGATTCGATGGTTCCCTTGGGGTTGAGAATAACCCCTCCCACATCTACTTCCTCGAGGTATCCTTTACATATTAAGATACATGTCCTCTTGACAAAAATTTCTAGAATACTCTAGTTTCTAAAATATTTAATCTAGGAAAATATTTGGACTTCTTCAACTTTAGGATTATGAGGCTAACATTCCCCCCTTTAATCCAAAAGTTCACTTTTACAAATACCAAGTTCATTTATGAACATAGTGAACTTTATTCTATTAAGAGGCTTGATAAAAATATACAAAGTTTGATCTTTAGATCGACAAAACATAGGCTTGATGATGAGAGATCTGATGAAGTGGTACTTGGTGTCGACATGATTAGTCTTTAAGTGAAATATTGGATTCTTGGAAACATTATTGTTGATTGAATGTCAATCAATAAAATAGTTGTTGACTTTGGAGTTACACCAAGATCCTATAAAATCTTTTGTATCCATACAATGTTGCATGTTGCTTCCCAAGTTGATATGTACTTTTCTTCTACTAAAGAATTGGCCATTGTTTCATGCTTTTTGCAACTCCAAGATATTGTTGCTAAACCCATAGTCATTAAGTAACCTGAATTTGATGTTCAATCATCAACATCCCTTGAAAAATCAATGTCTGAATATCTAACAAGTGTAAAATTTGTGTTGTTCTTATAGAGAAGAGAAAAATATTTTTTACCTTGAATGTACCTCAATACCCTTTTTGTTGAATTCTAGTGGCTTTCCCTTGGTTCCTGCATGAACCTTGAAAGTATGCTAACTGAATATGACAAATCTAGTCAAGTATTTGTCAAATGAATGAGGCTTCCAATCAATTGCCTATGCATTTTACTATCCACCAATTCTCCCAATTCAAATTTCGAAAGTTTCAAATTCTATTCCATAGGGGTAAGAGAAGGTTTACAATCTTCCATGCCAAATTTCTTTAACAATTCAATGACATACTTAGTTTCACTAAGGAATATTTGATTAGTATGTTGAGTTACTTCAATTCCAAGATAATAATAAAGTGACCCGAAATATGACATTTTGAAGCCTTCTTGAAGTTCTTCCTTAACCCGTATGATGTGAACTTCATTATTTTTTATTATGATTAAGTCATTAACATAGAGTACAAGTATCACCAAGTGCTTATTTTGCATTCGAAAATACAAATTACCGTTTGATTCACTTTGTTGAAAACCCACTTTTCATAGGTAATCATCTATTTTTTAATACTAAGCTTGAGGAGATTGTTTCAATCCATATAAATCGTTCACCAGTTTACAAATTTTATGTTCCCGTCCTTCAACTTTAAACCCATGTGGTTGAATCATGAAGACATATTTTTTTATATCACCATTTAGGAAGGAACTTTGGACATCCATTCGTTGTAATTTCCAGCCATATTGAGCTGCCAAATTGATAACCATCTTAATTGTGTTCCATTTAGCTATTGGAGCAAAAGTTTCATCATAATCAATCCCTTCCCATTGAGAAAAACCCTCACCCACAAGTTTTTCTTTGGACTTGTCAATTTTACCATTAGGCTCGTACTTTATTCGATAAACCCATTTGCAACCTATAGGTTTGACATTAGGTGGACAATCAACTAAGTTCCAAGTCCCATTTTCCAGTACTGAATCATATTCATTAATCATTGGTTCCTTCCATTCTTTATGTTCAACTACTTCAATAAAAGTAGTAGGTTAAGTGGAAGCATGAGATAATAATGCAATATTATCTTTTGATCTGTAAAATGTAGGCATATGGCTCGTTGTTGGCCCTTGACCAAGTTTTGAGGGATCTGGTCAAGTTTGACCTATTTTTGGACTTCGACAACCTATCAAAGGAGGAGCGCAAGACGAAGTGGAGATCACGGATCTTGGCCCCTTTTTTGGGTCCTTTTTGGGATTTGGGACTATGTAATGGGTATGGGATGTCAGCCCATGGGTTTACCCATGTTTAGGCCTATTTTGTAATGTATATATAGATTTCTAGGCAATATAGAGAAGGAGGATACAATCTATGTGATGTAAGGATGATAAGCTAAGTGCTAAGTCAAGTATGGTTTGTAGATGCTATGTGCATACTGGAAGAGACTTGCAGAGCTAGGTGCAAGGTATTGTAACAGGTTGTGAAGTGCTTTTTGCTATAATGCAAGGAAGGAGGAGCTAGCGTGGTGCGCAGATCTCCTGTCCTAGACGAGGTAGGGTTTTGAGGCTCTGTGCTTGCAACCGATTGACTGAAGACAATAAAGAAGAAGAATTGGTGGACATAGCCCCAGGGTGGGGGTGAACCACGTAAAAATTGTGTTGTTCCGCTTTTTGCTTGTATTGATGTGTTCATAACTTCTCTTGCTAAGTGATTTGATAGATATAGATAAATCTTCTTATGCTTTGTGCTAATGATGTGTAAGAATGTTAGATCTGATCTATATGAAGGTGATTAGTGCTTGATCTGCTAGATATAACCTGCCTGTTGACAATAAAGTGCTTAAATACATCAGATATGAGTGAATGATGCGATGCTCTGTTCTATCTGTGCAATAGTTATTGGTTGAATAATGATGAACTGTTGATGCTAAGTGCTCTATTAAGTATTATAATCACAGATCTGTGTCTCAGTTAAGGTTGCAAACACTTGAGTCCTGCAACCACCCCTACCTCTACCTCGGGTGAGACTTCATCTGCTTCGCAGGTGTTACCGAAAGGGATGGTAGTTAGGGTTTTGTTGGTGTGATGTTGTAGTGTTGAACCTTGGGTCTGCCCCTATGCTAACAAATGGTTTTGTTGTCGGGAATTGAAACTGTGATTGTCGGGAATTGAAACTGTGATTGTTGGGAACTAAAGTAAAGAAAAGAGAATTTGTGTGCGTAGATCTATTGTTGAAGTGCGCATTATTGGACCTGAAACTGTGATTGCTGGGAACTGAGAAAGAAGAAGCTTTGTGCAAAGATCCGACCTAAAATTGTGAAATCTCTGTGCGTAGATTTATTTCTCTGGTGCGTAGTACTCTACTTAGTTTGACAAGATCTATGCTAATGAAAAGAAGTTTGATTTGAAGAAAAGAGGTAAGATCTGAAATCTATGTGCTCTGATAAAGGTAAGAAGAGTGAAAAGTTATAGATCTGAAGGATTTGTGCTTTGTAGAAGTAATATTAGTGGAAATTTTTGTTTCAAAAGTATGGATTTAGGTATGTTTGATTTATTCTATCCTAGCTTGAAAACTAGGGTATTAATAGATGAAAGAAGATTTGATATGAATAGATCTGATATGAATAGTGAAAAATATGTTATACCTATGCATAGAAAGAATGTTTGGACTAATACGTATATGCAGGATCCTAGAAATAATTTTTTGCAGGTTAGCTACCATGATCCTAGTACGCAGTACATGAAAGGTTGGGAATCATTTAAGAGAAAGAGATGATTAACTCTTTGTTACAATTGCAAAAAAACAGGAAATCTTGCTAAGGAATGCCTTGGAAGAATACCTAGTTGTCTTTGTTGTAAAGCTATGGACCATGAAGTTTTGGATTTCCCTAGAATGATTGCTAAGGTTGAAAGAATGAATATGAACCAAGAAAACCCTAAGGCAAATCTAGAAACCAAGACTATGATAGAATCCAAGGAAGAATCAGAGAAAATATTGCTACAGATAAGAGAAACCCTGAATGATCACTAACATGTCAACTTATCAGAGATCTTCAAAGAAAAAGAATGCCTTGAATCAAGAATAGGAGACTTCGACGTTGACTGTGTTCTGGATGAGGAAACATAGGTGAATATTATGACAGAAAGAACTTGCGAACTTTTAGGAAAGCCTGCTATGATTCCCTCATTGGGAGGAATAGGATTATTCAGAGGAAAGTTGATAAACCTATGTGGAAAGCTCACTCGAATACCTATGAATGCCAATGGGACTTCGACAGAGGAAGATTTTGAGATTGTTAAATTCAATGAGAACAACGCCTCATTTACCATGCTACTAGGAAAACCTTGGATTGAAAGAGATTAGGCTAGGAGAAGAGAAGAAGAAGAAGTTTTGGAGCAGAAGAAGCAAGAATTAAAAGATTTCATGACTAGAAGGATCGCACACTTGAACGAAGAACAACAAAAAAAATCAAAGTTATTTAACACTAGAGACCCAGATGTCGAAGTTGCAAGAACACTAGAGGATCTGCAAAAGATTGAAGTACCTATCCCAAACAAAGAAGAAATATTATCCGGGAACCCTAGGGAAGAATCTCAACAGCGTGAAGTGACTAGGTCAAAAGAAGACAAAAATCCGAATGGAAAAATGAATACCGAGACGAACCTCACTGGAAAGAAGGCTAGAAAGTTAAGTAAGAAGAGAGCCAAGATCGATAAGTTACAGAAGGCTCCAGAGGGAACGAGGCAGAAGGAAAAATTGCAAAATTGGAGCTTCACCAGGATATCAGAACAGCGATACATGGCACTTCACCATGACGAAGCAATATAGTTGTTGGGGACATTATAACCGTTAGATCAATGCTCCGAACGGATAGAAATCCATTTATGGCTAGCTAGCTCACCATCTGATCATTGTGACCATGCTATAATGGACATAACCGAGTTAATGAAGCCTTCATAGCCATTGCAAGTGACCCGTTGCCAAGTTACCTATTTATCCCACTGCACTACACACCGAGAACTCTTTTTCCAATTGAGAATTTGAGCCCGCAGACTAATTTGAGTTTATACAGTGATCATCATGCTTTTGCTCTCTATCTTGTTACTATGTCTAATCTACCCCCCGAACCTAATATTGTTAACCCCGAGTGTGTATGTCGGATGAGTTGAGCGCTGCAAAAAAAGTTGTTGAGGAAGTCTTGATTGACCTCATGACTAAAAAATTCATGCTGATGTCTACAGGTATACAAGCATCATCCATGAGAGGACTGCCAACCTCTCCATCCACTGCTTGCGGAGCCAGACCATCTCGACCAACCAATGAAAAGAGAACCAAGCACAGGGATGATCTAGCGAATGCTAAATTCATCTTGACCATCTTACCCACCTATATACCACCTATGAGTGGTGCAATAAATCGGGACAACGTGCCCATAGATTTCGACTACACCTTGGTCACTGCATACCTCCCGAAGGGGATACGCGCAGTGTGTGCATACCAAGATAATATCGCAGCGTTGAAGTTTAGCGACTTCAACCTCAGAGATCACAAAGTCTACAACATGTTATCCCCACATAAGTATTTGACTAGAACAAAAGGGAAAAACTCAAAGGTAATTCCCCAAGCATGGACCCATAACCTCACACAGTCCACCCTACTCAACATCATGAAAATTCCCCACTTCGGAAGACACCAAGAGGTGAATGCAAGTGTCAAGTTGTTGTTGTCTTGTTACCATGGAGGATATTTGTGGCTAAATTGTTGTATCACAATTGATCTGACCTTGATCAATCGGATCACGGGTTTGAGTATGCAAGGACTCGACCCACAGGACTTCTATCATGGAAAAGCCATGGACCACACTCTCGCATAAAGGATCAAGGGCACCTACGGTGATGTTGATAAGGGCATGCAATGATACAAGGTAGCCTCTATTCAGAATGGCGTAGTGGGCCTCGCCTGTCATTTGATTGAATGGAAGTTAGTACGCAAGAACCGACCCACCCAAGTGACTGGTTTTGTAGTTGACCTCGCGGGGAAGTGCATAGAGGGCCTACAAATGAATTGGGCGAAGTACCTGGTGAACCAGTTGGAAATTGACTGTAGAGAAGCACAAGATCAAGGATATGAATTCCATTTTAGCTGGCTCTTGATCTTGATTGCTTTCATCGCCTGGGAGATGCCAGAAGGTGTGACCTTCCCAGACATTGAGCCGTTTGAACCATTGGTCGTGAAGTTCAGTACATTGTGGTACTCAAGTGACATTAATAAGCAATGGCAGTCAAATGTTGTGTTCCATACATACTACAGTCAAATGAACATATCCATACAGTCCGAGCCTTGCATGATGTTGAACACTATACACCGATTCAGGCCTTTGATGAAGTTCAACGTTGATCAGCGTTTCATTTATATCAAAGCACGAGCCGACGAGCACACGCAACAACTTCAATCCTACTATAAGCTGACGGAGGAGGACTTAGAGGAGATTAATAAGGAATGGTCTGCTGACATCATTATTCCAGTAGACCCTACGGAGATATCTGACATCAACAGCCCAGAAGTTGCTTAGGATACACCCGGACCTAGAAAAGCAAAGAAGATTGACTAAGTACAAGATTTAAGCAGTGCCTCGGTGAAGATTGCTTCCATGTCACCAGAGAAAGGAGGTGATGGAAAAGATATAGATGGAACAGAAGATGAACAGATGAAAGGTGAAGTAACACCACCCAGAGACAAGGAGGAACCCTCTAAGAAATGGAAGGTTTCCCCCCTGAAAACTTCCTCCTGGAAGAGATCAAAAGCCCCTATAACTAATATGCAAACTGTCCTCACCGCTAATTTCAATTTCATCATAGCAGCCTTGAATGATGCTTCGTTTGAGATAACAGAGAAGCAAGAAGCTAAGCATGCGGAGATGTACAATAGAATTGAGGTCGAACTCCGAGGGGTGCAGCAGGCACTACAGTCCATCCACGCAGTCTCCACTGTGCCTTTGTCATTGGGAACACTAGAACCGAGAGATGAGCCAGCCCAACTCCACCGGCTCACTAATACAAGAGGAAACAACGCAAGCCACCCAGGATTTGGTACAAGTATAGGGAGTACTTGTTGAACAACGTCAAGCTGCCGAACAGGAAAAGAGTTCTCTCCAAGCAAAGTTCGATGAAGAAAAGGCACAGCTGCAACAAGGCAAGGAACAGTTGCTCGCTGAGTAACTCGAAGTGAAGGAAGCAATCAACAGAGCACTGTTCTCTATCACTGTCGTAGAAGTAAAGGTAGGGGATCAAGTCACGAAGCAAGTAGCGCAACTTGAAGAAGTGATCCAACAGCTACAACAACGCATCGCAGACCTAGAACTATGCACTGTGCCCAAGACCCCATAGGAGGTAAAGGACCAAAGAGAAGCAACTGCCAGGAGCGCAGTTGAAAGGCTAAAGGCCCTTACCTTAGAATGTAAGAAATTCATTGATCGCAGTGCCTAGACATATGAGAAACTCACCGAGAACCCACAGTTGCAGGCACTGGAGTTGCAGCTCCAGAAAGCGAAGTAGCACACAAAAACACTACAGACGTAGCTAAAATCCCTGACAAATGTGGAGAAAATGAAGAGATCTCAAGAGCAGTGAACCACCCAGAAATAGATCCATGCTATCCAAAGAATATTTATGAAAGTAACTCAGAGACTCTAACATGTCCAAGACAAGTCTTACCAATTTTCCTACAGGTCGAGAACCAGGGAGTAGAACTGGAGCAAGTTAGCACCGTAGTAGAAAAACGCCTGGAAGGACCTGTGAATGATGCATTCATTCAAGAGTTTGTTGAACAAGATCTTGTAGCACAACAGCAAGTTGAAGCATTTTGAGCCAAGCTCGAAACGTTCGAATCAGAACTTCCTACATCAGAGTGACTCGGGACAAGTCACAGGTGAGTGTTGGGGGCCTGTTGGCCCTTGACCAAGTTTTGAGGGATCTAGTCAAGTTTGAACTATTTTCGGACTTCGACAGTCTGTCTCAACCCCTTTTGGTGGGTCCTTTTTGGGATTTGGGACTATGTAATGGGTATGGGATGTCATCCCATGGGTTTACCCATGTTTAGGCCTATTTTGTAATGTATATATAGATGTCTAGGCAATATAGAGAAGGGGGAGAGGATTTATGTGATGTAAGGATGATAAGCTAATTGTTAAGTGCAAGTATGGTTTGTAGATGCTTTGTGCATACTGGGAGAGACTTAAAGAGCTAGGTGCAAGGTATTGTAACAGGCTGTGAAGTGCTTTGTGCTATAATGCAAGGAAGGAGGATCTAGCGAGGTGCGCAGATCTCCTGTCCTAGGCGAAGTAGGGTTTTGAGTCTCTATGCTTGTAACCAATTGACTGAAGACAATAAAGAAAAAAAATTGGTGGATGTAGCCCCAGGGTGGGGGTGAACCACGTAAACACTGTGTTGTTCCACTTTGTGCTTGTCTTGATGTGTTCATAACTTCTCTTGCTAAGTGCTTTGATGGAGATAGATAAATCTGCTTATGCTTTGTGCTATTGGTGTGTAAGAATGTTAGATCCAATCTATATGAAGGTGCTTAGTGCTTGATCTACTATATATAACCTGCCTGTTGACGATAAAGTGCTTAAATACATTAGATCTGAGTGAATGATGCAATGCTCCATTCTATCTGCACAGTAGTTATTAGTTGAATATTAATGAACTGTTGATGCTAAGTGCTCTGTTAAGTATTATAATCACAGATCTTTGTCCCAGCTAAGGTTGCATACACTTGAGTCTTGCAACCACCCCTGCCTCTAACTCGAGTGATACTTCATCTACTTCGCAGGTGTTGCCGAAAGGTCCGATAGTTAGGGTTTTTTTGGTGCATTGTTGTAGCGTTGAACCTTGGGTCTACACCTGTGCCAACACCTATCCATTTCACCAACATGGATCCTGTGTGGAATTTACTTTTTGTTCTCTATCTTAGTTTAAGACATAGAACTATGTTCTTAGAAAGGCCACTAAGCCTTTGTTTTCTACCTTGTACAAGGATCTCTCTTCTCTTGGCTTCTAAGCCTTCTTCTAGTTGTAACTTACACACAACAACTAGTGGACAATGTGATAAAAAAATGTATGCCATTATCCAATATGCCAATCAACATTGCGTTCTAGCTTATGTGCTCAATACAATCTGAGTGCAACTAAGTTTTGACTTCTGAATTGATTGGCTATCTCCAAGGCTTGGGTGTAATGAATAATTTTTTTGTATTTGTTGTTTATGTAATTCTAATTCACTACCTCTTCTACAACCTCACAATGAAACAACTTCCATAGTCACAATTCCTGCAGCTTTAGTTTCCACAGCTTTAGCTTCTGTAGCTTTAGCCTCTGTATAAATACACCTCGTTCACGAGAAATCTGCATAGCTTGTTGTTTTTTGTATTTGGTGAGAGTCCTTTTCATGTAGCTACCCAATAAAGTAAAACATGGACTAGCTGGTAAAAATAACTCTCAGAGACATCCAATGATAAAACAATGCTCATCCTGATAGTTGAGTCAACCAACAATAATATAAACGTTTCATGGGAATATTTAGTGGCTTAACAGTGGGGAGAAACACCCAAAGGATGAATTGAGTCATTTAGCAGCGGAGAAATACATTCAAGGGATAATTTAGGCACTCAAAAAGAGAGAAAAAAATCCAAGTACGAATTTAGATGCTCAACAATGAACAAAAATGCCTAGGAGTCTATAAATTCACCCAATCAATAAACAACATGCCTAGACAATAGGTAAAATTCCCAACAACTATTTCTTGGTATATACAAACTGTGTGTGTCTCGTATGGATTTTGTATGACTTGTGGGTGAGAGAGAAATTCCCAAGTAGAAATGAACTTGCTTAGGCACAGAGAAAACATCTCAGACAAATAGGAAATCTCCTAGGCAAAGAGAAAATCGACCAATAGGGAAATTAAATGCCCAATAGAGGGGAAATCGACTCAATGGATCTGGAACAACCTTCTACAAAACTATAGCACTCATGCGACTTCCATACAGATGCCTATGACTTGGGTGAGAAATAGTGCAACCAACCAACAAAGTAAGCTCAGGGATGAGAGGGCGACCCTGTGTGTCAGTGGAAAACACAACTAGCAAGGAAACAAAGCCTATGGGTGAGTGAGTGGTTGTGGAAGAGAGAGAAATCCTCCAACGACTCTTAGAATACCAATTTAGAAACTCCACATTATTTGTAACATCTTTGGAATTGCAACCATTGA
>SNQJ01S0030678.1:21790-46650 GCA_010110895.2 Picea sitchensis | reverse complement strand
CGGTCGTAACCCCCCATACGCCCTCTTGTTAAAAAACCCTCCCGCATACTCCCAGCCGTAAATTCTGACAGACTGCCCCCGTCACCCTGTCGTCCACCACTCTTATACAACCTATCACACCCCTTTGACAAGTCGCACCCCTTACAATTTTTTATTTTTTTTCTGACTAAGAATAATATATATATATTAGAGAGTGAGCAGTGAAAGACGGTGCAATCAGTCAAAATTGCCGGGAAATATTCACCCCCAAGTACCAGGAAAATGGCAGAGTTAAAAAATCAAATTGAAAAAATAGACCAAGAATGCAAAAATGCCTGACAGTTACTCGAAAAAGCATTACAAAAAACTAGTGACGAATTGCGTGAAGAAATAAAGGTCAATAATGATGCACTCAGACAAGAACTGACCCAAAATCTAAAAGAAGAAATTTCAAAAGAAGTTGGAAGCGAATTACGAAAAGGCATAAAAATTCTAAAACAAGATCTTAAAGACGATATTTTTCAAGAAATTGGGATTAACTTACAACACGGTTTGGGAAACTTTAAAAGAGAAATAACAAAAGAATTACAACAAAGTCTAGGTCTAATAACACAACATCAACAAACAAAGCATGATGAGCTTTTAAAGTTAATAAAAGATCAAGGCCACCAACAAGTTCCCCAATCACAATCAAATGATTCAAGCACTTCTAACACATCACCACCCCCACTGCCACCGCCTACCTACAATTCAAATCCTCAAACCACATCACAATATCAACATCTAATGATTTACCCTCCCAAAGAAAAAATTGAACTATCAAAATACAATGGCATCGATAACCAATGTGTGGCTTGGTTTAACAAAACTGAAGAATATTTCCAAATATATAATATTACAACTGACGAAGAAAAAGTAAAACATGCATCCATGTTCCTCGAAGGCACAACATACAATTGGTACATATGGTGGAAAGGAATAATCCAATCCTACACTTGGAACTCCTTTAAAAATGATTTTTTTAAAAGATTCCAGGGCAACTCAGAGCAAGAATTCTTTTCCAAACTCACCAAGCTACAACAGAAAGGCAACGTAGATGAATTTACACATCAATGGGAATCCCTGGCCACCCGGGTATTTGGATTATCTGATGATCAACTACTTCAATCTTACATAGGTGGTCTCAAGTCGCATATCCAAAACGAGTTAAAATTACATGAAGTCACTAATGTTGAAATAGCAAGACGCAAGGCAAAAATAGCAGAAGAAAAGCTAGAAGGCTAGTCAAGATTCGGCAAGTTTTATTCAAGAAGAAACATAAACCAAAACACAAACACAAAAACTGACAAATATATACCACCCAACTTACGAGAAGATAGAAGAAGTCAGGATTACCAAAGAATAAGAGAAGGTAAATGTAAATACTGTGGTGAAAAATGGGACCCAAGACACAGATGTCGTGCAGAAGATAATTCAAAAAAATTATATACTTGTCAAGCTGAAAACATCGAGGAATCAGACACAAAAGAATCAGTAACAAAAGAAATGGGAAACAGTCAAAATGACATGTCAGATCTCTTAGGTAACAACACACCAAGAATATCATTAGCGGCCATCACAAGCATCAACCAACCACAAACACTAAAATTAGAAGGACACATAAAAAAAGATAGTGTCACAGTGTTAATTGACACAGGAAGTACCCACAATTTTCTCGACATCAATGTCGCAAGGAACCTAAAATTGTTTGTATATCCAGTCCCATATATGAAAGTGATGGTCGCAGATGGTAAGAAAATTGAAAATGTAGGAAAATGCCATAAGGTGAAACTCCAAATTTAAGATTTCAATTTGGAATCTGAATTTTACACCGTACCCCTCGGAGGAGTAGACGTGGTTTTAGGAGTCCAATGGTTGCAAACCTTAGGTACCTACTCAGTCAATCACCAAGAGAATTTCATCAAATTCAAATGGCAAGGGCAGACTTATAAATTATATGGTTTTCAACCCCCCCAAACACAAGTTGTATCATCTCAACAGATGGAAAAAATGATTTGAAAAGGAGCAACTACCTATTTTATACAATGCCACCACATGGGAATATAAGAACCAGAACAAGACTCCAAAAATTTAGAAATCCAAGACCTAACTCAAAAACACAAGAAGGTGTTTCAAGACCTCCCCATGGACTTACCTCCACAAAGAAGAATTGAACACATAATTGAAATTAAATCAGAGTCAAGCCCAGTCAAGATTAGACCATATAGATACCCCCATCATCATAAAACAGAAATAGAAAGATTAGTTCAAGACTTGTTAAAATGTGGTATTATCACAAAAAGTAGAAGCCCATATTCAGCCCCAGTTATACTAGTACGAAAAAAAGATGTTTCTTTCAAGTTATGCATAGATTATCGTGGGCTTAATAAGATAACAATTAAAAATAAATTTCCCATTCCTTTCATCAACGAAATGTTGGATGAACTTCATGGAGCCAATTTTTTTTCAAAACTCGATTTGAGATCAAGATATTACCAGATTAGGGTAAGATTAGAAGATGTACCAAAGACCGCCTTCCAAACCCATGAAGAACAGTACGAATTCAAGGTAATGCCTTTTGGGCTAACTAATGCCCCGACTACCTTCCAAGCAACTATGAATGAACTATTTCACCCACACCTAAGAAAATATGTTTTAGTCTTCTTTGATGACGTTTTAGTGTATAGCAAAACATGGAAGGAACACATAAATCATTTAGGACAAGTATTATCTATTCTAGAAAAAAATCAATTCTATGCAAAAATGTTAAAATGCACTTTCGACAAGGAGGAAGTAGAATATCTCGGTCACATTATTTCCAAAAAAGGAGTTAAGGTAGACCCAAACAAAATCAAAGCAATTACAGAATGGCCCCAACCAAAAAGTATATCTAAATTAAGAGGATTTTTAGGCTTGGCAGGATACTACCGACGATTCGTCAAAAACTATGCTCACCTAACTACCCCCTTAACAAATATCCTAAAGAAGAACTCCTTCCATTGGAATGAAGAATCTAAAAAATGTTTTAGAAATTTAAAAGAAATTATGTCCACAACCCCCGTGTTAGCTACCCCTGATTTCTCCAAACCCTTCATAATTGAATGTGAGGCTTCAAGTTTTGGGATCGGAGCAGTCATGATGCAAGATGGACACCCAATAGCATTTGAAAGTAGGAAACTAAACAAAAAGGAATGTTTACAATCCACATACAATAAATAAATGCTTGCAATCATGCATGCATTAACCAAATGGCGACAATATCTCTTAGGAAGCAAGTTCTTGGTATGTACAGATCATAATAGCCTACAATATTTGTTACAACAAAAAACATTAACCACTGAACAACAAAAGTGGATAGAAAAAATTGCCACAATTGATATAGAGATATTACATAAGAGAGTAAAAGATAACATAGTGGCTGATGCGCTTTCACGAAAAGATGAAGAAGCACAAGTTTTTGCAGTATCAATCGCAATTCCGGAATGGTTGAATGAAATCCGAAGTGAATATGCCAAAAACACAGAGATATGCTCCATAATCAATGATTTAACCCAATACCCCAAGTTTGAATGGAAGAACGACATCTTATGGTATAAAGGAAGAATTTATTTGAACAATAACTCAAAATTTAAAATCAAGGTACTCCAAGAAGCTCATGACTATCCAGCCGTAGGCCACGTTGGATTTTTCAAAACATATTATAATGCTCATCGATCATTCTTTTGAAAAGGGATGAGCACAGAAATTCAAAAGTATGTAGCAGAATGTGATCTTTGCCAAATAAACAAAACTGAAAATATATCAACACCGGGAGTACTCCATCCGTTACATGTTCCTAACCAAAAATGGAAACAAATCTCAATGGATTTCATTGCAACACCGGGAGTACTCCATCCGTTACATGTTCCTAACCAAAAATGGAAACAAATCTCAATGGATTTCATTGAAGGATTACCAGTATCATAAGGAAAAGATAAATTCTTAGTGATAGTAGACAAACTAACCAAGTATGCACATTTTATGGGAGTAAGAAAAACAGATTCCACAAAACAAACAGCTGAAGTCTTCTATAAAAACATTTATAAATTACATGGTTTTCCCAAAGTCATCGTCAGTGATAGAGATGCCAAATTTAAAGAGAAATTTTGGAGAGAGTTTTGCAAACAAATTAGGACGTCTCTTAATATGAGCTCAACTTATCACCCTCAAACAGATGGACAAACAGAAATTGTCAACAAATGCTTAGAAACTTACCTTTGTTGCTTCATCACTGATAAGAAAAATAAATGGCTTCAATGGTTGCACCTTGCTAAATGGTGGTATAACTCCACATATCACACGTCAGCTAAAATGACATCGTTTCAATCTCTTTATGGATATCCACCACCATCATGGAAAGAGTTAGCCACAAATCAAACAAAATTTGCATCAGTAAAAGAGCTTTTAGAAGAAAGTCAAAAAGTTGTGCAAATTCTGAAGGAAAACTTGGTTATAGCAAGAAACAAAATGAAGCAACAAGTTGATCAACACCGAACAGAAAGAGAATTCGAAGTTGGAGAATGGGTATTTGTGAGACTTCAACCTTACAAACAGTTATCACTTAAACAACAAGGAAAGAATAAATTAGCCTCAAAATATTACGGACCATATCAAATTAATAGAAAAACCAGTCACGTCGCCTATGGATTGGACTTACCAGATAAAAGTCGTATCCACAAAGTTTTTCATGTATCATGTCTAAAACAAGTTGTTGGACAACACCAAAAGGTGCAAACCTTACTCCCCCTATTGGACGAAGAAGGCAGAATCATTTTAGAACCAGAAGCCATAATTGCCTCTAGAGAAAAGAAGTTACGATCCCGCATAATCAAAGAATATCTTATCAAATGGAAAAATATCCCAGAAGAAGATGCAACATGGGAATCAAAACATTTTCGTCAATTACACCCGTCGTTACCAGTGCTTTGAGGACAAAGCATTTTTAAGAAGAAGGCAATGTTATGAACATAAAAAATACATATAAATAGATATTCATAACATAGTAATTAATTAGTAAATAGTAATTGTTAATAATGAAAGGACATGTTCTCAAAGGACATGTCTATTGGTTAAAGGGCACCCCTGTGTGGGTATATAAACAAGTCCTCATTCTCAATTATACTCATCATATATTTTTATCAATTATTCATATTTTTATATATTATTATACAATTTCATACCTGGTTATATACTACATGGCTCGTGCCTCTCGTCAAGGGTTCTGTTGGTCGGCTTTGTTTCCTTGCATCTACACGGTGTTCTCCGTCCCGTGGCCTCGCTTTTCCTTTGTGATCTGCGCTCCTTGTTTCAGCCTGTAGTCAGCACCATGCCCCGTCCTAGAGGCAAACCCAAAAGGGGCAGCTTGGTATGCAGCACGAGGAAGGAAGGTGCCCGACTCTAACTCTCCCCCTGACAACGATGGTATTCCTTTTGGGTCTCCCCCTGAAAACGATGGCATCCCCATCTTGAATCATGTCGTAGCTCCCTCTCATGCTCAACCTTTTCATGAGACCACCCCGGACCTCTCCCTGCTCTCGAATCCTTATGCCTGCAGGATTGAATGGTTTGACAACTACGACAATTCACTTGGCTTCACACCTCCACCCTCCTCCCCTCCTCGTCATCCTCCACCACCGCCTTCTCCCCCTCACCACCCTCCTCCACCACCCCTTGTAACTTCCTCTGCTCCTTTCGTTTCTCCATCCTCTTCCTTCGACTCTCCACTGTCCCCCCCCTGCTCCCTTCTTCTTGTGACAGATGTGCAGACAGAGAAGACGTCATGGAATCCTTGAACAACCTCAAGAGGGGTCTAGGGGATGTCAAGTCAGCCTTACTGGAACTGCAACTCAAGGAAGTCGAACGTTGGAGCCGAGTGCATCTCATGATGGCCTTCCTACAGGACCTTCAATAAGCCATCTCAAACCGAGATAGGCTCGACCATGGCAAATCGCAGGGGCACCAAGCATTCGCTGGACCAAGGCTCGATCTAGGTTTTATTTAACCATGCTTCAGGTCTATGCTTTTTGTTTTATTTCGGTAGCCATGGGAGGCCGACCAATTCTAGGGTGTTGGGTCCATGTTTTTTCTATTCAGCTTAACAATCAGAACTATTGGGTCCATGTTTTTTCTATTCAGCTTAACAATCAGAACTATGCCCTACGTGGCAACATAGTATTATTTTTCTGCATATTTTATTTCTCTATTTTGGACAAGTGGCAGTTGTGGTTTTCCACTAGAGCATTGCTGCCACGTTTAATCAATGGAAATGAACAGATGTAATTTCTTTTACTACAAAATNGGCACCACTCCACTCCAAAAAAATACTTTTTAAGGGTTTGGCTTTCACCCTCTATATTTCTCGTAAAAAAAGACTTTGAAAGAGTTTTACTCTTGAACTCAATCTCGTGGCTTCGAAATTACAATTAGATTGTTTTTATGAAACTTGTCAAAAATTGACAATGAATCTTCTTTTATACAATGTTGTCCCCTCGAAATAAACATTATTTTAATTTTCTATTAAATTCTCTTATCACTTGCTTTTCTTATTGCAATAGATTAAAAATAATAATTTCACAATAAGACTTTATGTTCCAAGATTAAAACTTTAAACCAAACACTTTCAAATTAGATTCAAAGCATATAGACTTATTGCAAAGAGAGACTCGGGGGTGCTTAATGGCTTGAATTTTTCAAACTCCACTCGTTCTCTCATTTGGGTTTGGGTTTGACACATGTATAACAAAAAAGACATTGTATAAATGTTTTATAGTTTGGTATTTTCACTTAAATTCTACCATATAAATCTAGGTGAAATTACTACTCATTTTTGTTGTCTAAATTGTATTTTTGAAAACATTAATGGATTCAGCATCCTGAAAATCTCCTAAAATGCTCCAATTATACATATTCAACCACTTAAATCAACAGTTTTAACAATTTATAACCAGATTTCGGACTAAATCAACTTAAAAATTTAAAAATATGCAAGAAAAATAAAATGTTTAAACTACACCTAAGTAAAAAACACTCACACTTGGGATAATGATTGGTTGCTTCTGATCAGTACAGGATTTTGGAGCATCTCCAGCCATGCTTCCACTGCTATCGCCAGAGTACTCTTCTTGATCACACGTCAAATATGCTATCTTGTCTTAATTCATTGAAACATCACACATACCCACTAATTCTCTGCTTGAAACTGCTCAGATTTCGACATCTGTTGAGCAAATCGTTGTGGAGATCTACGGGGCTTTTGATGAATTTTCTGGGCATCAATGGTTACAAAAGTCCAGATTCATGCTGCTTTAAATCCACACGTTGCCTGCTTTTGTGGAACCTGTCTTTGGCCACGGTTTGTCATTCACTACAACAATTTTGCTTCTCCATCATTGTTCTCAAGAGCAACTCTCTAATCCTTGACACTACAAACAAATGAAAAACAAAACATAAGAATCCATCTGGTTACAATTTCAAATATGTTTCCTCTATCTGTTTGAATTTTTTTTTTTATCTTAAATTTGATGGAGAGTGTAGGGAAAAACGACTTCAAACAAAGGTGGAAAGTGCCAAGGAAGGGGTTTCGAGCCAACGGTTTGAGCCCGGTGGATGATTGCCAAGTGAGAATTGAAGAATTAGCTGGCACCCAAGACCATTTTCTTGACGCCCTGTTATGCAGATGATCTGAATCCCAAGTTTAGAGCCTGAGACAACAACGTGCTAGAGATCTGCATGAAGAACCAAGATGCTAATAAATTTGATGGAAAGGGGTTCAAATGTATTGAAATCTGGGAACTAGTCAGGGCCCCAATATCCCTATGATTTCCAAGTTTCAACCACATGAAATGTTGAGCAACAGATGCTTGGGGACTTTTGTCTGGTTCAGATCGTAGTGTCAAATTTAAGCATTGGAAACGAGCAGATCTCCAACAAAAAATGATATCTTGAGCTAGATATTAAGAATATATGAAACAATTACATCTTTTCACAATAAATTGCCAGATTTATAAAAAGATCAGAAACAATTTTACGAAGTGAGCCCTTTCATCAATTGAAAGAACAATACACTTTGAATATCTTTTAAAAAAAAATTGCCTACTTATAATAGATCAGATATGATTTTAACATTTACATACTTTGATTATTAATTTACATATAAAAAATTGCAGATATAGAACTATAAACAATTGAAATTACTTTAAAACTCTTTTACATTTTTATAGCTTTCTTTTGTCCCTGATGATGGGTGGAGTGTTGGGCAATTCTTATCAAGAAGTCTGTTACAATTTTATAATTCTAATCAACAATAGAATGAAGATTAGATCTGAAAAAATCAACAATTTGATTTTGATATTTTTTGCAATTATAAACTAATTTTTTCCTTATTGAATTGACAACATAATTACCTTAGCTATCATGGTTGATGTTGTGGAGACTTGTGTGCTTCCTCAATCCATCACCAATCCTTCCAACACCATTCAACATAGCTTTGATACCATGTTGAAGAAGTGTCCTTGGACACAATTCTATTAATAAGAAAAAATGAGTTACAAGAGATGTCATTGCTAAAAAACCTACTACCTCACATGAAAAAAGACTAGTTTATATAGCTCAACTCTAAGCTAAATTCTAAGAGAACAACCAATCATATAATCACATGAGTATGATAGGTGTCCTTTACATATAAACTACATGTCCTCTTGACAAAAGTTTTTAGAATTTCTAAAATATTTAATCTAGAAAAATACTTGAACTTCTTGAAATTTAAGTCATTTTATAATTTATTATTTATCAAAAGGAGAGGAGACAATTATTATAATCACATGAATACATGAATATGATATGTATCATTTACATATTAAGCTACATGTCCGTCTTGTTGAACCAATTTTAACAAACAATAGATTAAGAATGAACCCTCTTTAACAAATAATTATTTTGACATTAAAATAATGTTTTTAGAATCGCCCCTCCCCTTTTAACAAATAATAGATTGAGAATGCCCCTCCTTTTAACAAATAATTTTTTTTGACAATGAGCTCTTTGATGTTTTTAAAGGCTTTTCAAATTATTATTTTTAATCATTTATAATTTTTCTTTCTAAGTTTGTGTTATCTTATTTTTAAAAAATTATAATTTCTTTTTTTTTAATAATTTTTTTTTACCTTTTCTCATTTTTTATTTTTTTCTCATGCTAATTTTTTTTACATTGGTCTTTATAAGTTTGTTTTTTTTTACATTTGTTTTATATGTTTTTTAAATTGTTGTTTTATATGTTTTTTTAATTCATTTATATTGTTTTTCATCCTTTTATTTTTATTTTTAAATTTATTTTACATTTTTTTAGTTTATCTTAATTTTTGTTTTCCAGTTTTTAAAAAGATTTTTTTATAAGAAAAATTAAAAAGAAGGTGATGGTGGAATGAGGGTGTAACGTACCCAAGCTGACCACATTACTTCAAAACTGGCTTCTGAACTAATTTCGAATTCTAATAAATTTTTAATTAATAAGTAGGCATGAAATATTCACATGCAGAGATCAAGATTCATGCTACAACATAAAAGAAATGAATATAATTCCATATAAGACAATAACCAGCAAGCATGCACATTAATTAATACACAACGAAATAAATACACAAGTAAATAAAACCATGACAAAGAGCACTTATCTTTAATGAAACGAATCACCAAGTGGATGCACACCAAGGAAATTCTACCCAACCGTAGACATTGTTGTTCCAAGTCTCAACAACAATGTCGCCTCTGAGCTAGGGCTATGAATCCACAAGGACAGTTCCAGAGTGTCACTCAGCCTCCGAACCTAGTCAGCACTCAAGCTCTCACATGCTTCTCAACACACACATCAATCCAAGGTACACCGACACTCTTCTATCCAGTCTGCACAACCCAAGAGAATGGACCCCCTTCTCTGTCACGCAGACCCTCAGGCTATCCACCTCCTCCCAGGGCTCTAGTGCATCTGGTCAAGAATCTCCACGCTCAAACTCTCAAGATTCACAACTATGAGAAAAGCATAACACATGCCAAAACATCTTAGATATACAGGCATTAATTTATGGCTGGAATACACCAACAATAATTACCTCCAACAAAACCATGGCTCATCTCCAACAATTCATTTTTCTTTCCCAAGCCAAGATCAAAATGAATGAGGAATGACGAGTGGGTGAAATAACGAATGGAGAGAGAACATAATGAAAGGTGTGAATAATGAACAATGAACAATAGACCAAAGATGAGTTTGTATATTTATTGGAATTAAAGAACCACATGGCCTTCCCCCAAGAAGCTCATGTAACTGATATTCTCCATTAAAACAAAAATGGGTAAATAAAATATAAAATAAATACTTAGCCCCTTAAGCTCTCTCTCTTGTGGAATCATAGCCCCCTATAACCCTTTTCCTTGTCCCTCTAGCAGCCAATGATGTGTTTATTATTAATAATGATCAAAACATTACATTTCCTAGGCACACTGGCCTATTTTGATTGTTTGGGCACTCTAACCTTTCATAAATTAACAAAATACATTATTTAATATGGGGCTCAAAACCGAAGTATTACATTCCCCTCCCCCTTATTTTGGCACTGTCCTCAGTGCATATACAAAACATAAATCAAAATTTCAAAATTTATTCAAAAAGTTGTGGGTACTCTGCCCGCATGGCATCTTAGTGCTCCCAAGTAACATCTTCAAAACCGTAGTAGGTCCATTGGACTTTTACCAGCTCTATAAATCGATTCCGGAGCATTTTGACTTTTCTGTCCAATATTTGCATTGGATGGAACTAAAAGTCTCCCTCTGTCTCTACCTGAATCAGATGCCAATCAATAACATGGTTAGGATCATATACATATTTTTTAGCAAAGAGCCATGAAATATATTATGCACATTCATGGAAGCAGACAATGCAAGCATGTATGCAACTGGCCCTATTCTTTCCAATATATCAAATGGACCACAGAATCTGGTTGCTAGCTTTGTACAACTACCCAAATTCAAATATCTCTTCTTGGGCTTCAATTTTAAATCACATGCTCCCCCACTTTAAATTCTCTAGTTGTCTTGTTCTTATTTGCATAAATTTTCTGTCTATCTTGAGTTGCCTTTAAATTCTGCTTAATTCTAACCATCTGGTCTTCCATATCCTTGAGCAATTATGGCCCAAGTACCAATATGTCTGTTGGGTTGTCCCAAATTACTAGAATATTGCATTTCCTACCATACAAAGCTTCAAATGAGATCATTTTCAATGAAGCTTGATACCCATTATTATAGGCAAACTCAACCAAGTGCAAGTAATCTTCCCACTTAGATGGATTATCCATCACATACATTCTCAACATGTCTTTGAGTACTTGGTTGACTCTATTTGTCTGCCCATCTAACTGTGGATGGTATGTTGTGCTAAAGTTCAGATTTGTACCAAATCCTTTAAACAATCCCCTCCAGAAATTCGAAGTAAACTTTGTATCTCTATCTGAAACAATTTCCTTAGGTATCCCATGCAACCTAACAATCTCCCTCATGTCAATTTTTGCAATACTAGCTATTGTATGCATCATTTTTACAGGAAAAAAATGAGAAGACTTTGTCAATTTATCAACCACTACCATGATTGAATCATGTTATCTTATTGTCCTGGGCAATTTAGTTATAAAATAAATGGTTACCACTTCCCATTTATTCTCTATAATTGGTAATGGATGTAGAAAACCCATTGGGTGCCTATACTCAACCTTCACTCTTTGACATTCCATACATCTGGCAATGTAATCAACAACATATTTCTTCATTCCTGGCCAAAAGAATTGGTTTCTTATTGTTGCAATTGTTTTCTGGTAACCGAGGTGTCTGACATATGGAATATTATGCATTTCTTTTAATACCAATTTCCTAAGTTCTTTGGAACTAGGAACATAAATTCTATTTTTAGGCATAAGTAATCCATCTTCCTTAATCTCATATTCTTTAATTTCTTCTTGTAAGCTTTATTTTACCTGTAGGTAATGTTGATCTGTAATAACAACATCTAAAATTCCACTCTTTAAATCCGATTGATGCATACTAACAGTTGTAGCATGCATGAGATGTACTCTTATACTAAGTGCATCAACAACTTTATTTTCTTTTCCTTTGATATGCTTGATGTCAAAATCGCATTCGCTTAAGAATTCCATCCATCTCGTTTTCCTGACATTCAACGTTGGTTGTTCAAAAAGATATTTCAGACCACTATGGTTTGTTCTTAATTCAAATCTCTTCCCCATGAGATAATGCCTCCACATCTTCAATGTGTAAACAATGGCAACAAGTTCCAAGTTATGTGTGACATAGTTCCTCTCATGTTCTTTAAGCTTTATGGACTCATAACCAATGACATGTCCATTTAGAGTAAGGACTCCACCAACGGCTTCCTTGCATGAATCTATACATACCACAAAACTTTCATTTGGGTCAACAATCTTTAAAATAGGTGCACTAATAAGTAATTCTTTCAACAAATTAAAGTTCTCTTCACACTCAGATGTCCATTCAAATTTAATTCCCTTCTTTGGCAAAAAAGTGATGGGATGAACAATCTTAGAGAACCTTTCTATAAATCTGTTGTAGTAACCAACTAATCCCATAAAATATCTGACTTCTGAAACATTTTTAGGTGTTGGCCATCCTCTAATGTCTTCAATCTTCTCTGGATCGATTGTTATTCCGTGTTCTGAAATAATGTGTCCCAAGTAATGGATCTATTCTTGGTAAAAAGAACACTTACTAAGCTTGGCATACAACTGATGTTCCCTCAACACTTGCAATACCAGTCTTAGGTGATATGCATGTTCTTCCTCTGACTTAGAATAGATAAGTATGTCATCCAGGAATACTATGACAAACTTATCCAAATAATTTTTGAATATGACATTCATCAAGCACATAAAGACAACTGGTGCATTGGACAGTCCAAATGACACCACTACAAAATCATAATTCCCATACATGGTTCTAAAGGTTGTCTTATTGATGTATTTTTCCTTGATTCTTACCTGTTGGTACCCTGATCTCAAGTCTATCTTTGAAAATATTTTTTCCCCTCTTAGTTGATCAAAGAGGTCATCAATTCCGGGAAGAGGGAATTTTTTCTTTGGCGTGGCTTTATTCAGTTGTCGAAAGTCAATATGCAACCTCCATGTTCCATCCTTCTTTTTGAAAAAGAGTATTGGTGCTCCCCAAGGTGAAACACTTGGACGTATGTACCATTTATTCAACAATTCTTCCAACTACATTTGTAATTCTTTTAATTATGGTGTACTCATTATGTAAGGTGTTTTTGATACTAGGGCATCTCCTGGTACTAAATCAATAGAGAAATCTATCTCCCTCATTGGTGGCAATCCTGGTATTTCTTGGAATACATCTTCAAATTCTTGTAGTATCGAAAAATCTTTGAGGCTTGGCCCTTTTGTCTTTTCTGGATCCTCCCCATGGGATGCATACAATTGACATCATTTTCTTAAACATCTCTTCAACTGTAAGCCTGAAATCTCCCTTATAGAAATGGGCCTTGGAAATCCTTTAACAGTTCTATGTTTTCCTTCTTCATCAAGACATGTAAATGTCTTGTTGTGACAATCTAGGATAGCATGATGCTTGTCCAACCAATCCATTCCAATTAGAACATCATAAGATCCCAATGGTATAATATTTAGATCAACATTAGTATTCACTCCGTTAAGACTTATGGAACAACCTATGACCATTTCATTGATCCTTCTTTTGGTTCCAATGGCTAGTTGAACCAAACTTGATTTCTCAAGCTTACTTTTCTCCAAATGTAAACTATCCACTAATTTAGGATCAATGTAACGATGACTTTCTCCCGAATAAATTAAAATAGCAACATGTTGATCAATGATATTACCTTCCACCTCGATCATATTGGATTCGTACTCTTCTTGTCGATTATCTAAGGCTGCATATATTTGTCCCATCTCTTCTATCGTTGTAGCCTATTGGATGTTGTGCACGGTTTTCACTTTGTCTTTCATGTGAGGGAAATCCTTGTACAAGTGATCTTCTTTACATCCCCAACATTGGATTGGTGGTCTTCCCATTTTTCCCAAGGAGTATTCTGTCTTGGATTCATCCTTAGCAAACTGATCTTGATGATTTTTATTAGGGTCGTTTTTGTTGAAAGGAGTTTTGAATCCCTTCCTCCTCTAATCAGATCTCTCCTTCTTCTTATCCTTCCAATATTTTTGCATGGATTCTCTACCCTTTCCTTACTCATATAGGTACTTATCCTTCTTGATGGTCTTAGTCAAAGTCGCGGGCTCATCATATTGAATATTATCTTTATAAAATGAAGGTATTCCACTCAAAAACCTTTGTATTTTCACCTTCTCATCCTTTATAAACCCCACATACTTTAGTAGTCCCATGAACTTCTTTTCATACTCTGCCATGGTCATGCTTCTCAGCCAGAGTTCAAAGACCTGCATTTTCTTGTCATAGAAGTGCTATGGAAGGTACTCATTCTGAAAATATTTCTTGAATTTCTTCCAAGTGATCTTGCTCTCATTTATTTGCTCAACTTGCTTAAGTTGATCCCACCAGATAGAAACCTTTCCATGTAGATGGTAAGTGGCAATTATGGCTTCTAGGTTTGATGAGTAGTTATGCAATTGAAAATACCTCCTAAGCCCAAGAAACCATGCTTCAACATCATCTTCCCTTTCTCTTTCACCATCAAAGGATGGTGGCTTAATCTTCCTCAACTATCCTTGCAAACTGTCCAATTCATGTCTTCTTCTTTGGTGCCTAACATGAGACACCTCTGGACTACTTATGGAATATTCAGATGCATAAATTTTCCTTGTTGAGTGAGGTGAGTGATGTCTATTTGTTCTTCTATTACTTCTTGAATAGCCAAATCTTCTATAGTTATCTCTTCTTTCATGATATATTCCATCTTCCTCCTGTCTTGAGTTTGATCCATTCTTCGTTTTCCTTTGCAACTGATTTAAGTTTTGCATCACTTGAGCATTTATCTGATTTTGCTTTCTTATCAGTATCTCATTGTCTTCTTTGTATATATGTACTTCTATCATCAGTATTCTCATAGTCTATATCAATGTTTCTTGCTCACCTATGCCCTAGTGTCCATTTGATTCTGTCTCTGCATTACCAACACTGATAGTTTGTCCTTTGGCCTATTTATCATGGTTGTAAGCTCCCTCTCCTTCTTCCATTTCTTGAATATGTATTATTATACTGAAATGATATGTTTATACCTCTAATTCTGCAAAATGTGGAAGAAACCATTTTTGTTAGAAATATGCATATCATAAAAATTGTCAATTAACGCTACATGACCTCTTTTTTTCTACTCAATTTATGAATATTTATGTCACAATTATCCCAATTCTAATAATTTCAAGTTATTCTCCTCTGAATAATCTTTCCAATGAATGTACTCTTTCCCCGATCTAATTTCTGAGATGAATGTTATGGCTTCCTGAAAAAGCCACTTTCACCCTTTTTATGCATTTTCTCCACTGGTGCAATTTTATTGAAGTGTCAACTTTTGTCAACTGCAGAAGAAAATATATCAGGAACTAGAGAAACTTTTATATGATGTGTAGATAATTAAAATGAAAATGAATTCATATCAACTTTCATATTTTCAATATGATACTCCAGTCAAAAACTACAACAATCTGGAATCTACAACTTTGTCATTTTTCACTCATTTTTCCAGACTTAGAAATTTTGGCAAAATTGGCTATCTCTCAATCTATGCATTTCTGGAAACTTTTCACTTAATCAAAGTTGTTTTTCATGATGAGTGTATTAAATGTCGAGTAAATAAAAAATTTCGGTTTTGTAATCCAAGGTCACTTTTCCTCTAAAAATCTCAAAAATCCCAAAAAAGTGGCCCAGAATAGTGGATTTTGGCCTATTTCAGTATCCCCATTTCAATCCCCTTAGGATTTATCTAGTTCCTTCATGGGTTATTTATGTGTCTGCTTTCTGGACACTCAATGAATTTTATCTTAATGTGGACCTTTGCCAATGATCTAGACATAGATCTTTAAAAACCATTATTTCATCATTTTTGACAATTTCAAGAAGGAATGGGAAATGAACCTCTATGGCACTTTTTTAAAGCTCATATATGCGGAAAAAACCCATAAGTTTCATCCGAATTTGACTTAATATGTTCTAGTTTTTCCTACAGGGAAATATGCACCATTGATCTTAAAATCATAATAGATCTGGATTGTCCGTCGGAGGTTCCCATTCAGAGTGTTGAAGAAACGAGCTCAAAAGAGACTCCAAAAAGAGGGTATCGAAGAATATCTCCCTTCGATACCATCGAGGATTTTCATTCAGAGTTCAAAAAATAGGTAATTGTCGCCAATCCAACTAGAGGGTATCAAAGAATATTCCCTTTCGATACCATCGAAACTTATAACTCAGAGTTCAAAAGTTAGGGAAATTTTTCTGCTCCAAAAAGGGAAGGTATCAAACAATATTCCATTCTCGATATTGTCTGAACTTTTCGTTTGGAGTTCAAAAATTTGATGAAGTTTCACTACTCCAAAAAGAAGGGTATCAAAGAATATTCCATTCTCGATACAATCAGAACTTTTCATTCGGAGTTCAAAAAGTTGATGAAGTTTCACTGCTCCGAAAAGAAGGGTATCGAAGAATATTCCATTTTGATACCTGGACACTCGGATTTGAAAATTATTAGGAAATATTCATCACTCTGACCATAAGGGTATCGAAGAATATTCTCGATCGATACCATCAGAACTCTTGTAAATGAGATCTTCCGAAAACTCCTTTCTGAAAAACACATCTCAGTGAGATCTGACGGCCGAGATTGATACCAAATGATCTAACAACTTTCGTTCATTCGGGATCCTTCCATCGGCTTCTCTTCATCCCTGACTTTGAATTCCTTTCGACACTTCCTTCCCAAAGGCCTGTCGGGAACGTCCTTCTCAGACATCTAAGATTGAATCGCGTATGTTGATTTCCTCTGACTTCCCTAATGACCGAAAATGAACGCGGGTCGTCGATTTACCTCATTTCTCAAAAAACAAAATGAATCTCGTCCGTCAATCTAGTAACTTTTTCAAAATTCGAAAACATTAATATTTTTTTAATTTTTTTAAAGAACGAATTTGGGTCGTTAATCGCAAGATCGGACACAATCTCGACTGTCAATTCTTTGAAAGCTTCCCCATGCTACCACGACCATTAAAATTACGAATTTTTTTTTCAATCTTCCAATTTGAATTCGACTCTACAACTCCACAGATCGAATCCATTAAACCTCTCAAATAGTTTGAATTGTTTAAACACGGATTTGCTCACGAATTTGGGTATTTCATTCTAATTTTTCCACCATTTTCCCCAAAATTCGTACCAGTTGAATCTGTAATAGTGAATATTCTCGATTCGCACCCATTCTGGCTCATACAAGTTCAATGTTTCAACCAGAAGCTCTGATACCAATATGTAACCTACCCAGCCACTCACAGGTTGGCCACGCTACTACAAAACTGGGTTCTGAACTAATTTCGAATTTTGATAATTTTTTAATTAATAAAGAGGCATGAAATATTCACATGCAAAGATCAATATTCATGCTACAACATAAAATAAATGAATATAATTCCATACACAGCAATAACCAACAATAATGCACATTATAAACATGAATCTCACAGATACTAATTAATACACAGTGGAATAAATACATAGGTAAATAAAACCATGACAGAGAGCACTTATCTTTAATGAAATGAATTACCAACTGGATGCAGACCAAGGACGTTCCACCCAACCGTAGACACTATTTTTCCAAGTATCAACAACAATGGAACCCTCGAGCCAGGGCTATGAATCCACAAGGGTGATACAAAGTGTCACTCAACCTCCCAACCCAGTCAACACTCAATCTCTCACATGCTTCTTAACACACACATCAATCCAAGGTACACCATCTCTCTTCTATCCATCATGCACAACCCAAGAGAATGGACCCCCTTCTCTGCCATGCAGTCGCTCAGGCTATCCACCTCCTCCCATGGCTCCAGTGCATCTGGTCAAGAATCTTCATGCTAGGAATATCAGGATTCACAACTGTGAGTAAAACTTAACACATGCCAAATCATTTCAGACATGAAGGCATTAATTCATGGCTAGATTACACCAATAGTCATTACCTCCAACAAAACCATGGCTCCTCTCCAACAACTCATTTTTCCTTCCCAAGCCAAGATCAAAATGAATGAGGAATGACGAGTGGGTGAAATAATGAATGGAGAGAGAACATAATGAAAGGTGTGAACAATGAACAATGAGTGAGTGAGTGAGTGAGTGAGTGAGTGAGTGAACCCCCAAACAGACCAAATATGGGTTTATCTATTTCTTGGAATTAAAGAACCACGCGGTCTTCCCCAAGAATCTCATGTAACTGATATTCTCCATTAAAACAAAAATGGGTAAATAAAATATAAAATAAATACTTAGCTTCTCAAGCTCCTTCTCTTATGGAATCATAGCTCCCTATAACTCTTTTCCTAGTATGTCTAGAAGCCAGTTATGTACTTATTATTAATAATGATCAAAACATTACATTTCCTAGGCACATTGGCCTCTTTTAATTGTTTGGGCACTCTGGGCTTTCATAAATTAATAAAATACATATTTAATATTGGACTCAAAACCAAAGTATTACAAAGGGAGAGTGAGATGATTTTGATTGCAACAATGACGAATTTTTAGGCCATAGCTTCAACTACCATTACCTCTTTTCAATTCAAGAGTTGATTTTAAGATTTCGGTCACAATAGTACCAATTGTTAAGGCCATGGTTCAAGTAGTAATCTTAACCCTCCAAGAAACAAAAGGATGCTATTCACAAAACTACTTTTTGATTCGAGGGTTGATTTTAAGATTTTGGTTGTAACAATACTAGTTGTTAAGGTCATGGTTTCAAATAAGTTATAATTTTAACCTAAAAAAGATAAAGGGGTGCTACTGGTAGAACCACTTTTCGATTTGGGGGTTCATTTTAAGGTTTTTGTTAGAAAAATTACAATTCATGGTTGAAAAATGTTGTAATTTTAACCCCAAGAAAAAAGATGGTGCTACTGATGGAACCACTTTTCAATTTAAGGGTTGATTTTAATATTTTTGACGTAAAAATATGGATTTCTAACATTAAAGTTTTTGTTTTGAGGTCAAAGTTCTCACCAGGTTGGTAACTATGTTATCTCAAGAATGTGGTGTGAACATCATCAAACATCCACCTATTTGAATGAACATTGTAGAGTGCATAATAGAATCATAGTCATGGAGAGGAATCTTATTAACAACACTAATCTTGAACTTGCAACATGTATTGTAGTTAAAGTGGTGAGCCAACCACAACCCCATCATAACAAGCTTGTAGTGTTGTACTTGATCATTTGATAGCCTCACAACCCTCCATATCGATAAAACAAGTCCAACAACTTCTTTTCATGTCACCAAAGGAGGAGGAAGGATGAGAAAGAATATTCCACACCAAGTTTTGGGTAAAAGGAAAACTTGTGCATGTTATTCTCGATAGCGGAAGCTATAAGACCATCATCTCTCTTGAAGTAGGGAGAATATTAAAGGTGAAAATTAATGACCATCCTCATGCCAATCCTCTTGGATGGGTGCAAAAAGGAAAGGATGTGCTTGTCAAGAAACAATGCAGTGTGCCTTATACACTCCAATCATTGTAGGACAACATTCTTTGTGATGTTGCTCCATTGGAGGTATGTGAAGTCATCTTTGGACAACCTTAGATCTAGGATTGATATGGAAAGTATGAGTCTAGATCTCAAAAGTGGCATGTACAAATTGTAGGTTGTACATACACTATCCTAGAATCATCACCATTCTAGATGACGCATCTCATTTTAACCAAGCAAGTTAGGAAGATAATTGTGCATTTGCAAAATTTTGTTCTCTTAACAGTCAAAACAACAAGGAAACAATGTTCCATGGGTAGATGTCTTTTATTAGTAAATATTTTTACGGACCTAACCCCTCACATAGGTAGAATAATATATTTCCATGTAATAAAGGTCAATATTAATAAGGCTTCGCAATAAGGAAGAATAAGCCAAATGTAAGAAGACCTAATAGAATCTTTCGCTTCTAGAAGGATATTCCTCTATATTGTTCTTTTGATTGACATATTTAGTATAAATAGGAGTTGAGGGTATGAGAAGTTTTGTCTTGGATATTATTGTAATAGAGATCTTCTCTGCTGGAGGTTTCCCCCTCGAAGAGGCAAGTGAACATTGCTCTCAGTAATCAAAGTGCTCTTTCTGGTGTTATTATGGTATTATTTTGGTATTATTGTGGTGTTGTTCTGGTTATATCATTGTTTATCTACCATTTCTAGCTAATTATTTTTTTTTGCATACTATTTTATATCTAGAATATTAAAAGTGGTATCAAAGCACCTTCCTCGGTAGAAAATTGTGGGTTAAATTTTTTTCAGGGTAGAGACGTATTCCAACATCTTTAAGCTACAGAGATATGTCGTTACGCGCATAAACCTGAGATCGGGGATTAATACACGCAGAAAATACAAGTGGTACTTAAGTACACATTGATTGGACACCCTTGTAACCCATGTTGGTACCCCTTCAAGTGGTAGCGCATCAGGAAACACCTGTATACAGATCGGTCTAGATCTCTTGAAGTCCTCCATAGCTAAATTGATCGATCGCTTGACTATTATAGTTACACCGAGAACAACACTCGGGAAGATACACTCTAGTACCTGGGTAGTCGGTAGTACGACTAAGGGCACAGTCTAGCCTTCTTAGTTGGTGCCCTGAGATATTGGGCCGAGTACTATTGTTGGAACCTGCATGTATATCAGAGAGCTATAGCACAAGGAAAACCCTTGTCTGTAGAACCCTTGAATACCTTAACCCTTGGGACAAAAACAAAAACAGAATAGACAAAATCTATTGTCGTGCAACTATGTCTCCTGCATTCGGGTTGCGAAATTACTACACATTTCTTCTTGTTAATCATTTGGGCATTTTATCACTTCAGTATTCTTTAGATCGGAGTATAACTCTGTAGGAGTTAAAAAAAAAAACGGGTCTGGATCCTGTTAGCACCATTATTTGAAACCTATCCCGTTGGATTTCTCTCTTCGCCCTTATCGCAGTCATACATATCATTTTTTCAGCAAATTTTGTTTTTCTCGTGGACCCAACCCCCTTCCGACACCCTTATTTGGGCTTTAGCCCCTTGGATTCAACTCATCACCCTGATCGTTGTGATACACTTCACCCATAAACCATTTTTTGTGTGGTCTCACCTGCCCCTTTTTGTGTTCCCTCTTCATCATGGCCTACACCCATAGCCAAGACTTGGAAGCTCCCTTCAATGCCTTGCACTCTAATTTCACATAAACCCAACAAGACGTGAGACAACTCAGTGCCAATATTTCCACCATTAATAAAAACATGCATTCCTCCATCAACGCCAAAATAGAGGACCTCAAACAAGACCTTGCTACCCAGCATGAATCCTTCGCTGTGATGATCTGCGCCAAGCTGCATATCCCTGCAAATGTTCCCTCATCTGACCCACCTTTGCAAACCAAAGGTGAAACTTCATCTCATTCCCAGAATTTTCAGCCCCATCACTTTTAGCGTGACCTACCTCTTTCGCGTGTGGATGTGACTAAATTTGATGGCTCAGATCCCATTGGTTGGGTAACTCAAATGGAACATTTTTTCTCTTTGTATGGCATTACAGATGAGTTGGCCAAACTCCAGTATGGTGTTCTCCATCTAGATCAAGAATGTTGGCAATGGTGGCAATGGAGAAAAAATGTCTGCCAAGGGTATGTGGCTTGGACACACTTTGTGGTGGAGCTTTATGAACACTTTGACACTGACACCAACCATTTAGGTCGTTTGACAAAGTTGAAACAATCTGGCACAGTGGAAGACTTTATAACCGCTTTTGAGCGATTGGATTTTCGTACAAAGGGCATGTCTAATGCTTTTTTCCGGGAATGTTTTATCAGTGGCCTCAAGGATGAGATTCATTCCCATTTCCTCATGGTTGGGCCTCAAAGTTTGGTGGACACTACTAAAATATCTAAGGAAGCACAACATGTTGTCTCTTCTCAAAACCGAAAACCCTCCTTTATTCCTAACACTAAACCAATCACTCCCACTCCTCCTTCTACTCCACTAAAGATCCAGAAATTGACAAGGGTCGAAATGGATAAACGCCAACTCAAAGGCCTTTGTTATAATTGTGATGACAAATATTTTTCCAGGCACAAGTGTAAGGAACAAAATCTTTTTATGGCCATCTCTGAGGATGTTTTGGAAGAATATGTTGAGGCTCCCCTTGTGTCTGTCACCTGAACCCACTGACATGACCCCTCCTTCAGACCCTTCCGAAGTAGAACCGGTCATTTCCCTAAATGCTCTCACTGGCTTCTCTGCTCCCCAAACCCTCAAGCTAATTGGTTACATTAAGCATAGGAAGGTCATCATTCTTGTTGATAGTGGAAGCACCCATAATTTTATTCATCGTCGCATTGCCCAAGAAACTAATTTCTATATTCGTATCGTCAATAATTTTCAAATCATGATTGCCAATGGCGAGTCCATGAAATGTGGAGGGCGTTGTGAAAATGTGTGTCTCGAAACTGGTGAGTGCCACATGAAATCTCATATGTTTTCTATTGATATGGGCGGTTGTGACATTGTGTTGGGTGCAAAATGGCTAAGGACTTTGGGTCCCATTTTCATGGACTTTAAGGAATTAACCATGCAATTCAACCAGAAGGGCCAACAATATAAGTTCCAAGGCATCACCGTCGGTTCCCCGGAGATCATCAGTTCCCATCACATGGAAAAGTTGCTCAAAAAAGGTCATTCTGGCATTATTTCCCAACTCCATGCCATACAAGCCACTAAGACACCCTTTGTGCCACAGGACCTCCAATCCATCCTCTCTAAACATCAAGTGGTTTTTTCGACTCCCTAGAGACTCCCTCCTTCCCATGGTGTTCATGATCATTCCATTCCCCTTGTCCCAGGAAGCCTTCCTCCCAATATATGTCCCTACCATCATCCTTTTTCCCAAAAAATTGAAATTGAGAAAATTGTTCAAGAACTTCTCAACACAGGTGTTATCTGTTGGGTATGTGTTATATTATTTGCATGTGTGTGTGTGGGCGCGTTAGATTCGACAAATGCGTCTGACGATCCCTCGTAGTAGTGCTCTTCTTGTGTCGTGTGCATCGGGCGCTTTTCTAGGGGGGTCCTAGGGGGCGGCGGTATGCCCCCCCTTGGTTATGCGCAGCGCCTCGAAATTTTGTTTTGGGCGGTTTTTGCTATTTCTAGCGGAATTTGTTATTTTTAGCGAAATTTGCTATTTTTAGAGGTTTACTAAAAATAATCTTGGTTTTAGGGATTAGGGTTTTGATATCTACAGAATACCTAAAAACATTGTATATATATTGTATAATGAATGGTGAAATTCGAGATAATGAATATAAGAAAGGTTTTCCCGATTGAGGGTTTTCGGTATAAATCTTTGTGTACTATGTGACTAAGCCATTGATTAAATTATGTTTTTCTTAAGAATCTATATGCATTGCTTTACTTCACAGGTTTAAAACTTACATTATCCGCCCTAGTACAAGCCCCTACTCTTCTCCTATGGTGATGGTCCTTAAGAAAGAAGGTTCTTGGTGCATGTGTCCTGACTTTCGCGCCCTCAAAAAACTCACCATTAAAGACAAATTTCCCATTCCTGTCATTGATGACCTCTTGGATGAATTGAGTGGCGCCCAATTCTTTACTAAACTTGATCTTTGTTCTGGCTACCACCAGATCTGAATGAACGAGGTAGACATTCCTAAGACTACATTTAGAACTTAGGAGGACCACTATGAGTTTTTGGTCATGCCCTTTGGCTTGTGTAATGCTCCCTCCACTTTCCAAATCCTCATGAATAATGTCTTCCGTCCTTTTCTCCGTCATTTTGTCTTAGTTTTCTTTGATGATATCCTCATCTATAGTAAAACCTGGACATCCTATATTGCTCATGTGGATCGAGTTCTCCATCTACTCTCTCAACATCAACTTTTCCTCAAACAATCTAAATGTGCTTTTGGCACCTCGGAAGTCGAGTACTTGGGTCATCTTGTTGGAAAGGCCGATGTCAGGGTGGATCCTAAAAATATTGAAGCTATGCAAGATTGGCCTCACCTAAAGACTCTCAAAAGCTTGCGTGGATTTCTGGGTTTAATAGGTTATTATCGCAAGTTTGTTAAGAATTATGGAAAGATTGCGGCACCTCTCACTATTCTCCTTAAAAAGAATTCTTTCACTTGGACTCCAACAACTACTCAGGCTTTTCAAACCTTGAAGATGGTCATGTGCACCACTCCAGTCCTGGCCCTTCCTAATTTCACAAATACCTTTGTCCTGGAATGTGATGCTTCTAGGAAAGGAATTGGCGCAATCGTTATGCAAGAGGGTCGGCCTTTGGCCTTTACCAACAAACAATTGTCAGAGAAAAATTTGGGCAAATCAATCTATGAAAAGGAAATGTTGGCTATTCTACATGTCGTGGATCTTTGGCGCCCTTATCTATTGGGGAAACGCTTCCAAATTAAGACAGATCATCAAAGCCTCAAGTATTTTCTGGAACAACGCCTTTCCTCCCGAGAGAAACAA
>SNQJ01S0030678.1:0-12068 GCA_010110895.2 Picea sitchensis | reverse complement strand
AGCTCTTTGGATATGATTATGAGATAATTTACAAGAAAGGCAAAGACAATGTGGTTGTTGATGCACTTTCCAGAAAATATGAAGATGAAGAGTCCATTTTTTCTCTCTCCTTCATTGTACCAGATTGGCTCCAAGTTGTTCGCCAGGAATGGCCACGATCCCAAAAGTTCGCATTTGATACAACAATTGCAGGACAAATCTCCAGTCTCCCCAGGGTACTCTTGGCTCAATGATGAGCTTCGATACAAAGGTTGTTTATATTTAAGTAAACAATCAAAAATTAAATCCACAGTACTTTCTGAGCTTCATGCTACACCCACCGTTGGGCACTCCAGGTTTACCAAAACCTATGACCGGGTCAAACGTTCTTTTTTCTGGGTTGGTATGAAACATAACGTTCACAATTTTGTGGCTTAATGTGATGTTGGTAAACACAACAAGGGTGAAACAGTAAAATCTCTTGGCACACTACAACCACTTCCAATTCCACCTACTATTTGGCGAGATATCTCTATGGATTTTATTGTAGGCTTACCTAAATCAAGCAATAAATCATTCATCATGGTGGTATTTGATCATATTTCCAAGTATGCTCATTTATGTGCTCTTCAACACCCATTTACAACCTCCATTGTGGCTCAATTTTTTATGGATCAGGTCTTCAAGCTTCATGGCATGCTTCATTCTATTGTTTTTTATCACGACCCCACTTTCACTAGAAATTTTTGGCAAGAATTGTTCAAGCTACAAGGCACCCAATTGCATCTTAGCACAACTTATCATCCCCAGACTGATGGTCAAACTGAAGTTGTCAACGAGTGTTTGGAAACATATTTGAGATGTTTTTCATTGGAAAGGAAAAATCAGTGGGCTCAATGGTTACCACTAGTTGAATGGTGGTACAACACTTCTTACCATACAACTACTCGCATGAATCCTTTTGAAGTGGTATCTGAACAAAATCCACCTTCAATTCTCTCTTACTTGTCAGGTGTCTCGAAGGTCCAAGAGGTTGACCAAACGCTTACAGTTCGAGAGGCTATTCTCTGTACCCTCAAAGAGAATTTGGTCATGGCCCAGAATCACATGAAGCAACAAGCAGATCAAGGTCGCTTTGAACATCAATTCGCAGACATAGATCAGGTGTTTCTTCGACTACAACCTTATAAGCAAAATTCCCTCAAGGCTGACCATTGTCAAAAACTGGCACCCAAATTTTATGGTCCTTATACTATTCTCAAGTGTGTGGGACAGGTAGCCTATCAGTTAGTTTTGCCCAACCATTCTAAGCTCCATCCTATTTTTCATGTTTCCTTCTTAAAGAAGGTGATTGGAACTAAGTTCCAAACTCAAACCAACCTTCCCAAGTTGGGCGAAGAAGGCTCCATTTGGCTACAACCACAAGCAGTTTTGGACCAGCTGAGCATCGTCTACGTCAGTGAACCATCAAGGAAGTGTTATTCTAGTGGAAAGATACAACTCTAGCAAATTCCACTTGGGAACCAGCTACCATTCTACAACAATTTCCTCATCTCAAGCCTTGAGGACAAGACTATTTTTAAGGAGGAGGACATGTTAGGGACCTAACCCCTCACGTAGGTAGAATAATATATTTCCATGTAATAAAGGTCAATATTAATAAGGCCTAGCAATAAGGAAGAATAAGTCAAATGTAAGAAGACCCAATAGAGGCTTTCGCTTCTAGAAGGATCTTCCTCTAGATTTTTCTTTTGATAGACATATTTAGTATAAATAGGATTCGAGGGTATGAGAAGTTTTGTCTTGGATATTATTTTAATATAGCTCTTCTCTGCTGGAGGTTGCCCCCTCGAAGAGGCAAGTGAACATTGCTCTCAATAATCAAAGTGTTCTTTCTGGTGTTATTCTGGTATTATTTTGGTATTATTGTGGTGTTGTTCTAGTTATATCGTTGTTTATCTGCCATTTCTAGCTAATTATTTTTGTTCTGCATATTATTTTATATCTGGAATATTACAAAGATAGAAGGATATACCCAATAGCAACTATAAATCAATGAAACTATGTAAACATATGGTGATCTATTTGATGTTCTAAAATAAGTACCAATGCATTGTTTCATAAAACATAGGATTGACCTCATTCCAAAAGAGTTATTGCCAAATGGTCCACTATATTGCATATCCTTGTGGGAGAATGATAAAATTCACTGATAAATACAAAAACTCATTGATGCTAGAAGAATCAGTCTGTTCTTCTCATTGTGGAAATCCTATAGTCTTATTGCCTTACAAAGATGGCACATGGCATATTTGTATAAACTATAGAGTTTTGAACAAGATAAGAGTAAAGAATAAATATCCACTACCATGCATTGATGCTCAATACTTCACCAAGGTTAATCTCAAGACCATAGACCATCAAGTTCCAATACAACCTGAAGATGTATGGATGGAAACTTTCAAAGATAGATAAGGATTGTTTGAATGGTTGGTGATTCGATTTGGTCTTATCGATGCACCAACAACATTTATGAGAATAAAAAATGATGTGATTTGATCCTTCCTTAACCAATTTGTGGTGGTTTACCTTGATGAAATTTTGATTTTCAAAAAATCATGGGATGAACATATACAACACGTTCAACAAGTAATATAGACACTTTGAAGATATAAGTTGATAGTGAACTTATCATATTGTTTATTTGTATTACATCCATTCTATGCCTTTGATTTGTCAATGAAAAACAAAGAATCTAAGTGGATAATGAGAAAGTGGAGGTTGTATAGAATTGGCCTATACCCAAGAACCTTACATAGATTCATAGCTTCCTAGGTATGGTGAATTTCTATAGACATTTTGTTATAGGAATATCACCTTTGGTTTGGCCACTCAACAAGTTGATGAGAGGAGAATCCAAGATTTGTATTGCACCTATCTTGGCACTTATAGAACTATCTTAGTAGAGTTTTATACATCATATTATGCCATGGGAGTTGTCCTCACTTGGGTGAATCATCCCATTAGTTTCCACTTCAATACATTCAATGATATAATGTGAAACTACTCTAATTATCAAAGAGAGTTGTACTCCATTGTGCAAATAGTTTGACAACAATGACATTACATTCTTAGGAAAGAACTAGTGATATATATTTTTTTCACTTGCTAATTTGTCTGTGACCTGCGAGACTAGCCTGTGGCTTGAGAAACTGTGACTCAGGGGCATCTAAGTCGTCAAAATCACCCGAGAATTGAACCCGGCCTGAGCCACACCAACCCTTAACATGGTTGATATTTTTGTATCCCGAGAGGTTTCGAACCGATGACTTCACATCACAGAGTGCCTTAAAAACACACTCCGTCATCAACTGTTCTACACCTCGAGGACAAGAAATAGTGATATATTGAGATCAAAAGATTCTTCTACTTCTATAGACTCAAAGAAAGTCAAAGAACACATGCCACATGAAGTTGGTGAATTTGTGAAATTAACACAAAGTCATGTTACAACAAGAGAGGAGGAAGATGAGTCAGTCTACTCCAAGAATCCAATGATGGGTGAGTACATTGTCAAGTTGGGTTATAAAGCTATGTTTTTATATGTAAATCAAGATGAGGCCATATGGTGGTGGAATCCCTTGTGGAATAAAAAGGCACCTACGAAGAATAGGGTTTTTATGCGACTAACACTAATGAATAAAGCACTCACCTCGGAAGTGTTATAGAAAAGAAGATGGAAAGGTCTTGGTAGATGCACTTTATGTAAAGAAGAGGTTAAAACTATGAATCATATGCTAATTAACTATGCCTATACAATTGCAGTATGGGTAAAGATGGATGAAATTACCAGGTGTGAAGGAAGTTGGCTTAAGGTAATTGTTTCAAATTGTTTGAAGAATTGTCATAAGATGAAATACTTAAAAGAATACATAACTCTTCCTTTGGCTCTAACATGGGGAATTTTGTTAGCAAGAAACTCAAACATTTTCAAGGTAGGTACATCCCTTCTTTCTAGTGTTCTTAACAAATTGGATCTATCTTTGAAACTATCAAATCCATTCCCAAAATGTAGATTTCTAGCTAGGTGAAAAAACATTGATAAATCAAGTGCATCAGGTTATTTTGATGGTGCTATCCACGAAACTCCAACTTTTTATGGGGTCAAAAGAATCATTTTCTTCAAGGATTCACACTTTATAGAGTTCAAAGCAAGACTAGGGGTGGCTTTACCAATCATGCAAAATTGATGGCCTTAAAAATAATTATTAAAATTGATTGTAGATAGGGGAGCATCAAATATTTAGGTGTTTGGAGATTCTTTAGTGGTAATCAATTGGATGAATGGTACTTATAGAGTGGAAGGTTTTCTTATAAATCCAATTTATGATCAACTCAAAATATTTGATAACTCTCTTTCATGGTATTTCCTTCCAACATGTCTACAAACAACTAAATATAGTGGAAGATTGAATGTCAAATGATGGACATCTACTAGCAGCAGACTCTTGGACCATATTGGAGTCCATCGAGGGAATTTCTTAGCCCGAGTGTCAATTCAAAGTCAATGACGCTTGATCACTAGAAGTTGTTAGTTGCTTGAATGAGTCTTCTTTGAACTGATGATATTGTTTTATGTTTATGTCTTTTTTATAGACATTTTCAATATCTTTATTCAAATCTTTAGGATAATATGGAGATTTACAAAGTTAACGTCAAACATAAAAAAAAAAAAAGTATTACTAAAAGGTGGTCATGATCAGTTTTTTATTTTATTGAGATCCTCAAATAGAACAGACCTTTTTAAAAGGGCTTATGGAGTGCTTGCATGCTTTTACATTCACTGAGTAGTTATCCTTGTTCGATTATAATAATGCTCTTTTTTGAAGAATATGTAATATGTAATCTTTTATCTAGTGAAGAAAGATTTACAATTTTTTTTGCCAGGAAAAAAGTTGAAGTGGGTGAATTTCTTACAACAATTTCATTTAGTCATCAAACACAAAAAATGAGAAACAACTAAGCTGATTGCTTGAGTAGATAACATAAGATAAGATAATTTTATTAATGTCCAACTAATGACCACCTATGTCTCTTACAATTGTTCTGACACCAAGATATGTAATACCAAAGGATGGACATGGTTAAACAACAATGACGCCAAGTTGGCACAGATATACAAATCTTCGACATGAATACAATGACTCTACAAGACTTAGTGTAGATGTGGCCGATTTCCTCTTGCAACATGATCTTGTTTATCAACTTGATAAATTATGTGCACTTGCAGGTGAGCCTAGAGACTTTTGCTTTTGGGAATCTCATTTTTCTTAGTTAGTTGGACACTTTGAAGCAAGAAATATAGTAGCCAAACCACAGGAACATTTAGACAAGCCTCGCATGAAACAACATGTTGAAAGTTACCTCAGATATTATGTCTATTGTTCCATTGCTAAACTAACCAATCATCACTTGGGCATATATACACCATTGCATGTTCCTTCAAGATCTTGGGAATATTTTAGTTTAGATTTTCTTTTAGGTTTAGCCATGACCAAGCACCAACATGACCATGTATTAGTTATTATTGAGAATTTTGCTAAAATGGCTATCATGATCCCTTGTAAGAAGATTGTCACAACTCTTGCACAACTTGTCTCTACTTCATCCCCATTTTGATTTACCATCATCCATGGTGTCTAATCATGATTCTACATTTCTCAACCATTTTTATAATGTACTATGGTCAATGCTTGACACCAAACTTGAGTAGTCAATAAAAACTTTCCACTCTAATATTGATGGTCAAATACAAGTAGTCAATAAAAACTTACTTAGTTTTTTACATATCTATAACCATGCACACCCTCACAACTAAGATGAAAACATACCTCTCATCCAACGTGCTTAAAATAGAGCTTTGCATAGTTCCATTAAGCTTAGTCTTTCCCAAGATTGTTTTAGTTTTTAGCCAAGCATCCCTGATAATATCTCATTCCTAAAACCTTCAAAATCCTCTACTCCATAGAATGCTATAGAACAATATAGATCCACCACCTTCATTAAGCATATTTTTACAAATAAGTGCAAACTATCTTCCAGTGCTAGTAACAGAAGTACAAGCAAGGACATGATGCACATTAAGTACATCACTCTTTTCATGTAGGTGATAAGGTTGGTTACAATTGCATAAAGAAAGGGTTAAGTGTCATCATTGAAAGATCAAGCCTATTTGATACGGATGTTACTCCTTTATGAAAGTAATAAATGATAATTCTTTACAAATTTATTTGCCACATTATTTGGGAATGCATCCAATCTTCAATGTTGATCTATTAAACCTTATTTTCCACCATTATTTCAATTTGACCCTACGATTTTAGTACCTTCATATTTGGATCCAGAACAATTAGCACGAATGGTCACATTGTCGACCAACTTAAATATACTCAACATAAAGACATCACTTTGTTCATAGTTGTTTGAGTCTAACAATGCCCACATCAAGTTAAGTAGTACACCCTTGAGAAATGGAGAGTTTAGTTTCCTTAAATATGCCCTAAAGTAATGGAGTCAATTACTTTCCAAGGAGGGACAAATCATCAATACATTGTTAAGAGCACAATCAACTCAAAAACCTCATGTGCAACTTGTAGGCATGTTCAGGAATTGCATGCACACCATAAATGTTGTGACTTGCATGTAAACCATATTCCATGTGTGCACCTATGCAAAGCCCATAAGCACACAAAATTTCATAGAATCACACCAATGATATTCAAACATCAATACAATTCCCATGAACTCTAACTATATTTCACAAAATTGAATTGCTTTAGTTTTCCCATTGTATCTGAGCCCATTTATTAAAAAAAGGATAGAATAGATATTCGGTATGGGGCCTGGGGAATTATGGGTGGGGGTCAGACAATTTAGACTCATTGTGGTTATTGTATTCATGTTCAATATTTTTTCCCTAAAAGAGATCTGATTGTAAGATTTGCAACAAATAAATAAAAATTGTTTGCATTTTGTTAATTGTCCTTCTTTGTGTATTTGTTTCTACATTTTTCCGAACCTTCATAGATTGTTAGGTAAGTCAATTTTCTATCCTCTTATGGCCCTTAGAATCATATTACATATTCAACAACACTTCTACCTTTCTCATGAATGTATGTCATAGGGTGAGAGAGATTCCAAGCAATTAGTTTTTTCTATTAAATTCAAGATATACAATTGAAACAACATGGGGGTGGGGGTGAGATGTAGATAATTATTGCAGGGGTGTGAACATGTGGGTAATATGAACATGAATAAAGACTACAAGACCATGGGAAGTTCTTTTTATTAACTTAGACAAACACATGATTCCTTGAGCCTACACAAATTATGCAAAAGTATGGTCAAGCTAAAACTACTTGTTGCAACGAGTATGGCCAAGCTAAAACTACTCGTTGCAATGAGCTAAAAAGAACTTACCCTACGACATCTAGTTGGAGTCTTCTACTTTTCCATGGCACTATCAAATAACAAAAGAATAGAGTTTATATATTTAATGCCCCTATAAATCTTGGTTGTTTAGAAGTACTTTGAAAAGGGGCCTATTAACTGTAGATGTAATGAAATGATAACCATGACATCATACATTTAACCAATTGAAAATAAATTTAAACTATCCAAGATCATAAAATTAGGCACGAAGAAAGATATCGATGACATTGCATATCATAAATGAATCAATTGTAATGAAGCAAACATAAACACCACTTAAGAGAAATAGGAGTGGAGCTAGATCGATTACACACACACATAATACATCCATGACATGAGTGCTTGAAAGGTCAAATATTCTAACTTGACAATGATGAATGCAAAACTAAAATGAAAATTATCAAAATACAAGAAATGTCTCTTTAAATAGCCAAGTATCATAACGACCACCCCCCTTTCTCTCTCTTATAAAAGTCGGATTTATTTTGAGACATCAAAACTTTAAATGACATACACTAATCATGTGTTAAGACAAAAAACAACAAAGCATATCATCAAGAATAAGCATTTGCACTTGACATTAGGAAAAATTCTCTTGCAACCCATGCATAGCATTCATATAAAATTCATTCACTGGAGCTTTATGTAAATGACATGGAAAAAAATGCAACACATATAAGATTAAAAAAAAGGATTTTATTTCAATTCAAAAGTCTTGGGTCCCAATGTGTCACACAAATTCTTGACTTACATTCCAAAGCTTAAAAAGTTTCCTCGATAATAATGAAGGTCCAAACAAATATTTTTAAGCCTCGACAAGGCAATAACAAGGGCACTTTAAATATTTGACAAGTGATTATCTTTAGAGGATTTCAACGAGTTCTACAATTACATTCCAAAGCTCAAAAATTTTCCTTAATAATAATCAAGGTCCAAAGAAACATTTTTAAGCCTTGACAAGGCAAGAACAAGGGCACTTTAAATATTTGACAAGTGATTATATTTAGAGGATTTCAATGAGTTCTACAATTACATTCCAAAGCTCAAAAAGTTTCTTTAATAATAATCAAGGTTCAAAGAAATTCTTTAAGCCTTGACAAGGCAAGAACAAGGGTACTTTAAATATTTGACAAGTGAATATCTTTAGAGGATTTCAACAAGTTTCCCAAGTTGTTGAGTTTCAGAATCTAGAACAAATAGACATATTCATAAGTTTATAAACAAACACAAAAATATGAATAAGAATAGACAAAAACATGGCATGATAGAAAAAAAAAAATAGAGAGAGAGACATAGGAAAACAAAGCCTTCACATACTGACAATACTAGACAAAAAACGGTCCTTTGTTTTTCATTCTCAATAATATATAGTTGGTGTTCCAAGAAGACCCATGGAGACACAAAACTCTTGGAATTCTTCCAACATTTTTCCCCTCAACTTTCCTAGCTGCCAAGAAATCACTTTTCTTTTGCACTTATTTTTTAATAATGGTCCAATGATCAATGACAATACAATTGTAACATGATCAATACTTGAGCAAATTATCCAGCCTTATGGCGGTAACAATGTTATATAAAAATAGCCTTTGCATTACCATATAGGGTTGACAAGCCATTTACCTTGCTTATTGATCATGAGGTCAAGATAATTTTGGCAATGTCATGCACTAAATATGATAGTCTATGGAAATTCTAGCTAGGGTACTATTAAGTATTGCTAGTTAGGATATTTTTTTAATTTTATTTTATTTTGTGGAGAGAGAAGGTCGAATAAACAAGCATATTCACTCCATAGTAAATCAACCATTATGTTAGTAGGAGGAATTACTACCTTGTGGCTCTTCCAATTGGCATAGGGATTACGATATATTGGGCTTATATGTCATTACATAGAAAATCCTCTCAACCACTGTGAAGTAGTAAATTTTTAGGCACGAGAGTTTTTGTGTTGTAAAAATAATTACAATATGCATAGTTGTTAGGCATCCTAGGGATTTCACTTTGTTGGCTAACCAATTGATTATTGATAATTAATAATCTCACCCTATTGAAATCATGTACTATATTCCACAATATGCAATCAATAATCCAAAACATGTAGTGAAAGGAAGTGTCAATCTTTTTCTTGCCAAAAACTCGTCTTGGGGGTAAGCAAACTTCTCCATCTCAAACTCTTTCTTTTTATCTAGGGCTACAATGGATTTTTGACCAACACATTATTTTTTGTATGGATTAGTGTGTTCTCGAAAATGCCTTTTGGCCTCATCACAAGAAAAAATCACCTTAGAAACAAATAGTTGGAACACATCTAAGAACATAATTGGACTAAGATCACAAATGATCATGATTCAATTCGTAGAAATTAGTGGTCTAATTTATGGGTTGAAATCATTGGCACACCATTTAACTAGTTTGGCAAATGCATCTTTGGAAGCATTTATGTTGAATTAGGCCAAACTTCCATAGTTTCTTCTCAACTAACTTTATCGGAGGTAGGTTTTGCAAGTCCTCATATGTCTTTGAAGTTTCTAAGTACAAGTATTGTAGGTGTGATTGATATCTAATACTATCTCTTCCATCTTGTTCTTTTTAGACACTCTCTTGATAAAATCATGTTGCATCCAACTTTGCAAGACTTACTAATGCCATGTTATCTTATTTTTCATTAAGATTTGATTAACCTACAACAATTAGTTAAGTCCACCACCTACCCACTTTAAGATAGTGATAATTGGTAAATCCATGTGTCAAAAATATTGGTAGGATACCATGGGCCAAAAATGCCCATGGAATGCATCTTGGATAATATGCATGTCACGTCTAAAGAGTTTTGCAAACGTAAGTTTGTCGTGATTGTCAATTTTTAAGCATCTAATTTCAGACCTGAAAATTACTTCCAAGTGACTTCAAACAATAAACCCTAGGGATCTTATCACAGAATAATTTTACACTGAAATTATGACAAAAATTACAACGGAAACGCAAAGATCAAAGAGCAACCATTCATGCACAAGAGACACATTTTTTTGTTCTGTAAACTTTTCAGACTCAAAATTTTTGAGGGAAAAATCATCCCTCTCAAAAATCTGTAAATCTGAGGACAAAAAACAATCCCCTTAATTTACAAATTCAGCGAAATATCCTCGAAAAACCACAACTTACAAAATCTGTTGCAAACCTTGTTGTATGGCCTACTGGTGTCAACTATATGACTACTAATGTCACAGTGTACGGCTTGCAATTCTTCCCAGAAAATTTCGCACGTGCGGCCTTCTCTCTCCCGCTGACAACTGTACATACCTGTTGCATCAACTGTATAGACCTGTACGGACCACACATGTGGTACGACCTGTACGGCCCACAGGTGCAGCTTGATTTCCTACTCATTGTTGTCACACGTGCGGTTGTCCTCCATGTCCTCCTCACACATGTGGCTTCCTTCTTGATAGAAAAACAAAAAATCAAAAAGTCTAAAAACCCTAGGCCAATTTTGCTAAAGTGCAGAATTTCCCTTTGTTGAAATTGCCACCCAATCTCCTTGGCACAAGTACTCACTCACTTATGCCAACTCCATAATGTCACAATAATCCTTACATTGTCTCTCCTTTTATAAGATTCTAAAGTGAGTTTAGAATCCCTTAACTTACTTTAAGGAGCCCTTCATTAAACTCAACATTAAATTAGAATTATTTATTCCTCTAGGTGGGTGTGAAGCCCCAACATGTGGTTGTAAAAACCCAACCGAGCCCCAACTCAATGTTTAAGGTGTTTTCACCAAAAAAAAAATGCAATAAGGGTAAAGATTCTCATATGCCTGACACCAAGGCCAATGTGAGAATACCTACCCAAAACTACAAAACATCAACAATGATAACATGTTCTCGAAATATAAGAGTATTTGTAGATCCACGTGAGATAAACTTGAAACCTTTGGATTCTTAGGAGTTGATGCAAAAATTAAATGACACTTTCCTCATAATACTTTGAAACACCCATGTTAATAACCTTTTTGCCTCGTATCATTGGGGCTAGTCACACAATGTTTCATTGTGTGTTTATTCAAGCTTGTCTTTGAAATGTCAACTCTATTATTTTATGTAGATATAATGACTTGTGTGATCTAGTTTACTAATGCTAGATCGAAGATTTTGTGGAGGTTGTGTTTAACACATTTATTTACACTTTATTATATTTAAACTAACCTATTTTATTTAAAAACACAATTTAAGCCCATGAACTTGTATGATATGTGGAACTTTACTATGACAAATGTCAAGCAATTGGGTGTGCTTTGGCTTTTGAAAAAGTTTTGCATCTTTCAAATATTTTCTCATTTAACTTTTGAGTGAATTCTCTTGGATACATATATCCACATGAGATGTAAAGCGACCTAAAAATTCTTCAAATTAGAGACATAAGTCACCCATCTAAGTTTTTCTCAAATATAGGGATAATGAAACTTTGAAAAGTTTACCAATATATAACAATATGATAAAATTCATCATTGAATTTCAATGTATAACAATATGATAAAGTTGAACATTAAACTTGACAAAAATAAGTAAGAGATTTTTGTTTTAAGTTCATATATTCAAAAT
>SNQJ01S0030677.1:34546-59039 GCA_010110895.2 Picea sitchensis | reverse complement strand
ATGAAATGAAGTCTTATTTCCGCTGCATCTCTGCGTTTATGTGTATTTCTGTATTTCATTGTGTTCCTACATAAATCCGGATCAAATGATTCCCAACCATCGATTTATTCAAGCGGCTAGTGTTTGACTCGTTAAATCTAGTGGGTCTTTTAGTTGATCTGACGACTGGGATAGCTTCTCCTCCCAATGAACGGCTCGCATCCATCTCCGATATCAGGTTCTTAAGTCATCTACGACTCTCGTTACTTCGATAGTTCGGGTAACTTTGACTATCATGAAATTTGACACCTCAGAGCTTCGAACTCCCGAAATTCCGAAACCTTCATGAACTAACTCCTTTTAGAATAGGGTTGCTAGATCTAGGTCACATAGACCCTTGGATGAATCTTGAACTATGAACTCTACTCTTAGCTGGGTTTTTGATTAAGGACTCGGGTGCGAGTTCAAAGTCTCTTAGATTACTGGTATCAAGGAAACGCCTCCCTAACTCACAAAACTTTAAGCTCTAAAACAGGGCAAGGTAAACTCGTGAGATTACCGAGACGGTAGCAGTGCCAAGAGGCTTGCTTCGACTCTCGGACTGTGATGTAATTTCTTGGGGAGAAATGCCTTTGAGGGATTAAACTGGAGCATATTGAAAATCAAGAAGAAGCATAAGTTCTCAAGGGAACAAACGCATACTCATAACTTAATCATTTTAATGCAGAAAACATTTATAGACACATAAATGTATGCATGCATCCATTATTTCCAATTCATAGCACAAGGCATGAAAAGCACTTATCAGAACCATAAGGCATGATGTGACTGCTGAAAGGGGTGCTCATTTCCACCCAACCATAGGCTCAGTCACTCCTAATGGATTTACCACTGGCCACCCCCAATCTTAGACCACGATGCTTTGAGATTCAATTTCTTTCTTCCAGCTCAACGAAAGTTAGGGACAAAGGTTACTCTCCTTCTCCCAATACAAAAATAGATATGGAGGAAGGTTACTCTCCTTCTCCCGGCTTAGTCTCTATTTTCTGGGATCAGAATTCACTTCCCTTTTTTTTTCCAATCCTTCCTCGGACTCGAGAGCTTAGGCTCTCGTCTCTGCACTCTTCACAAGTCTTCCTCTTCCCACCATGCTTCCTTTCTTGCCTTCCTCGACAAGATTGCGTGTGGCTTGAATTCCCAGTCTTTGGTCAGGTCTGGAAGCCTTTCAAATGGGCGGTCTGCCCCATCCCCTCATTAACTCTTGAGGAGGTCTTCCCACCTACCATCCTGACTATAATTCATTCCCGGGTCAGAGGGTTGTTCTGATCCTGAGCAATTAAATCCAACAAATTACTGGTTCGGTGGAGGTTAACGCAACCATTCATGGTCCCCTCCAACACCTTTTCATAGCATTCGTGGTCTCTCTTAGCACATCCCCTTTCCAATAGTCATGCAACACGTATCCATTTTCTATTAAAATAACATAATTTACATTCATCGACCTTTTATACAAAGGTTCATCAAATAAAACATTCACACCTTTGAGTTTTCCATAGTTCCTTGGCGAATATAGTTATAATTACAAACTGGGGGAAACAGGGTGTTACAATTCCCTCCCCCTTAAAGGAACATCATCCTCGATATTCTATCTATGAACATGATATGTATATATAGGAGTAAACAAAATCGGATATGCCTGTCTCATGGCATCCTCCATTTCCCACGTAGTCTCATCTGGGCCAAAGTGTTTCCACTGCACCTTGACCTGTGCAATGGTTTGGTTCCTGAGTGAGGTTTCCTTCTTGTCTAGTATGCATTGAGGTTTTGGTAGGAATTATCCCTCCGAGTCCACCTAGATCACAGACCAGTCAATTATATGATTAGAATAATGTACGTATATCTTCAATAATGAAACATGGAAAACATTATGTTCCTTTACTGTGGGAGGAAGTGGTAGCCTATAGGCTACAGGTCCCATTCTATCTAAGACTTCAAAGGGTCCACAATACCGAGGTGCCATCTTGGCACAAGTTCCCATTCAGGGAAATCTTCCTCAGTCTAACTCTGAGATAGACATGGTCTCCTGTCTTGAACTCTCTGGGAGTTCTCTTTCGGTCGATGCAACTCTTCTATCCGTCCTGAGCAATTTTCATATTTTGTTTTATCTGAATCACTTGTTGCTCAATTTCTTTCAGCATGTCCAATCCGATTGTAATTCTCTCCACTGGATTACTCTAGCTGATTCGAATCTTGCACTGTCTACCATAGAGGGCTTCAAAAGGGCTCATCTTCAAGGATTCTTGATAACCGTTGTTGTAGGCAAACTCTACCAATGGTAGTTAGTATTCCCACTTCTTAGGCTAATGCATTACATGCATCATTAACATGTCTTCTAATATTTGGTTTACCCTTTCTGTCTGTCCATCAGTTTGAGGGTGGTAGGATGTGCTGAACAATAATTTAGTTTCAAAACCAACCATTGAGGAATTCCAAAAGCTTGAAGTAAATTTGGTGTCTCTGTCAGATACAATTTCCCTAGGCATGCCATGCAGTCTGAATATCTCCTTCATGAATATGTTGGCAATACCTATTGCCTTGCAAGTTGACTTGACAAGAATGAAGTGAGCAGAATTACTTAGTTTGTCCACCACTACCATGATGGAATCATTCTTCTTAGTCAATCTTGGTAATCCGGTGATGAAATCCATGGAAATGGTTTCCCGTTTCCATTTTGGAATTGGTAGGGGCTGTAACAACCCTGCTGGGTACCGGTGTTCTGCCTTAACTTGTTGGCATTCTAGGCACTTAGCTAGATAGTCGGCTATGTCATTTTTCATTCCAGGCCAATATAATTGCTTCCTAGTGGCTGTGATCATTTTCTAATATCTTGGGTGACCAATATATTGTCTCTTGTGTAGTTCATCCATTATGAATCTCTTCAAGTCGTCACAACTTGGAATAAACAATTTGTTTCTGTAGGTCAGTAGTCATTCATCGAGCATTTGATAGCCTTCATACTTTAGCCTTGTAGGATATTTCCTTAGGTATGAGGTCATGGTCTTGAAGAATGCATCTATTTCTTGTGCATTCATGATCCTTTCTCTGACATTCGTTTCACAGGTCCTTACTGCTTCTAGGTGAATTATTTTCATACTTCTAATAAGGGCGTCTGCTACCCTATTTTCCTTCCCTTTGATGTGTTTGATTTCGAAGTTGAACTCACTAAGGAGAACCATCCACCTAGCTTGTCTAGCATTGAGTTTTGGTTGATCAAATAGGTGCCTCAACCCACAGTGGTCTGTCATAAGTACAAATCTACTACCCAGGAGGTAATGCCTCCACATTTTTAAAGCATGCACTATGGCGACCAACTCTAGATCATGGGTCACATAATTGATTTCATACTCATTCAATTTCCTGGACGTGTAGCAAATTACACGTCCCTCTTGCATAAGGAATACTTCGAGTCCTTCCTTGTAGGCATCTGTACACACGAGGAAGTCATTATCAAGGTCTGCAATCTTCAACACGGGTGCATGGGTTAGGAGGTATTTCAGTTCCTGAAATCTTTCTTCACATTTTGATGTCCAAGTGAATTTAACTCCCTTTTTCCGAAGGGTAGTGATTGGACAACCAATCTTGGAAAACCATTTTATGAACCTTCTATAATATCCTGCTAAGCCCATGAAGGATCTGATATCAGATACATCCTTTGGGGTAGGCCATTCCATAATAGATATGATATTTTCAGGGTCTACTACCACCCCTTCTTTAGAAATAACATGGCCTAAGTAATGGACTTGTTTCTGGAAAAAGTTGCACTTGCTAAACTTAGCGTAAAGATGATGCTCTCTTAGTACTTGAAGTACGAATCTAAGATTTTCTTTGTGCTCCTCTATGTTCTTGGAGTAGATTAGGATATCATCAATGAAAACCAATACAAATTTGTCCATAAATTTGTTGAGTACATTATTCATCAAGCACATAAAAGTGGCGGGGGCATTGGTTAACCCAAATGGCACCACCACAAATTCATAGTGACCATACCTCATCCTGAAGGTTGTTTTGTGGATGTCTTCATCCTTAATTCAGACTTGATGGTATCTAGACCTTAATTCAATCTTTGAGAAAACGGAAGCACCTCCCAAGTGGTCGAACAAGTCATCGATTCTTGGTAAGGGGTACTTGTTCTTTATGGTTGTCTTATTGAGTTGTCTATAATCTATGCACAGTCGGAGTGTGCCATCTTTCTTTTTCACAAACAAGACAGGTTCTCCCCACGGAGATACACTGGGTCGCATGTATCCTTTCTCCATAATCTCCTTTATCTGTAGCTTGATCTCAACCAACTCTAGCGTACTCATCCTATAGGGCATTCCAGATGATGGCACTGCTCCTGGTGCACGTTCTATCGAGAATTCAATGTCTCTTCTCGGAGGTAGAATTGGTACCTCTTCTGGAAACATGTCTTTATATTCTCTTAATATGGTGTGGTCCTCTAGGTTTGGTTTGTCATCCTCAATGGATTCCAGCATATGTATTGCATATAAAGGACACCCCTTTTTGCAATACTTTTTCATTTGAAGGGATGTTATTTGTCTCACCGAGACAGGCTTCTGAATCCCTTGGAGGGTTATCTTTCTCCCTTCTTCATTTACACATTCTAAAGTTTTATGGTAATAGTCCAACTTAGTTTTATAAGCAGCCAACTAGTCCATACCAGTCAACAAGTCATAAGATCCCAGGGGAAGTATGTTAAGGGTTGCTCGGGTGGGAAATCCATCCATGATGAATTAGCAAGTTGGTATGGCCTCTACTACTTTTCTTTTGGTCCCAGTGGCTAGTTGTACCAACTACGGCTTAACATGTCTATCTGGTTGCACTTTACACTTATCTATAGTCTGAGGGGCCACATAACTCAAATTAGAACCAGGGTCAATTAAAATAGAAACTAGATGGTTGGTGATCATACTTTCCATTTCCACCATTGAAGCTTGGTGGTCGGCTTGATTATTATCCAAGGCTGCATAAATTTGTGGCATGCTCCTAGTTACATCATTGATGGTGGTAGCTTCTTGGATATTGTAGACTCTTCTACTGTTTCTATTGTCTGGGTGGAAAATCCCTCAACAAATGTTCTTCTCCACAACCCCAACATTTTAAGGGTTCTTTCTTTGGGTTATCATTCTTTCCTGGGACTACCTCAAAAGGTTTATTTCCACTCTGACAGGGGAAATTTTTCTGATACACACTTATAGTAGGAAGGCTCATCCTAGAACCCTTCCCATAGTTCTTAAATATTGAGGATTTAAACCCCTTCTTCTTGAATCTCGAACTACTCTTCTTCTTCCAGTCCTAGTGAGGTCATGTATTACTCCCGAACTATTCATAACAATACCTTTCCTTCTGGATGGTCTCTTCTAAGGTCTTTGGTTCATCAAACTCAATCCTGTCTCAGTAGGTCTGAGGTAACCCACTAATAAATCGTTACAATTTTACCTTTTCATCCTTTATGTAGGGTACATACCTCAGTAGCTCAAGGGATTTATTGACATATTCATCTATGGTGAACTATCCCAGCCTGAGTTCATAGAACTCCTTAGTCTTCCCAACCATGTATTTCTCTGAGAGATACTTCTTCCTGAAGTATTTCTCGAACTGTTTCCATGACAAGTCCTTCTCATGTACTCCTTTCACATTCCTAAGGTCTTCCCACCAAATGTAAGTCTTTCCTTTCAGGTTGAAGATGGATATTCAAGCCTTCAAGTTTTCAGAGTAGTCATGGACTCTGAAGTATTTCTTTAAACCAAGCAGCCAAGCTTCAGCCTCTTCCCCTTTCTTAATCTCTCCATTGAAAGAAGGTGGTTTGGATTTCTTAAATTCTTCAGGATCACTACTTTTGGAATGCTTTTAATTATTTCCTTTCCTTTGATAATGTGAGCTAGTTTTTCTACTAGAAGATCCCTCAGAGTTTCCAGCTTCCTTTTCAGAGGACTCTCCCGATGAGTGTCCCCTGCCTCCAAGTTGGGCCTTCTTCGAGGTACTTCTCCTAGTGTGGTCATTTATGGGGCCATGTTTTCGGATCTTAGGTGGACTTTGAATTCTCTTCACATGTTGTCGGTCCACATGACTGGTTGCGGGTTCATGCTACAGTTGCCTCTGTGTGTCAGATAAGCTCTGCAACAAGACCGTGTTAATTTCTATTTGTTTTTCTTGCTACTTTATCAACTTCTCGTTTTCGGTCTTGTAACTCTATAATTCGGCCCTAAGGCTCCTGACTGTTTCAACCAGATCTGGAGGGGTCTCCACCGCCCTCCTTTGGTCAGATTATTCGTCTCTATTGTGGTGGTCATCCCTCGGTTCATAGCACAAAACCATCCTTTCTTGAAGTTTTCCCGTGATTTGCTGATTGCTTGAGTGATGACAAAACACTTTTTGTTAGAAAACAGTCTATTAGTTTATGAACAATACACAGTTCAAATTTATTTAAATGCACACGCACAGTAGAAAGTTTCATTCTTTTCCTCAATAAAATTTTAACTAGGCTCTTTTAAGAAAGAGGTAAGATAGGGTGTCACTCTTAGAAGTACTCTAAATATGGTTTTTAAGTGAATCATCCATGAGCCCAAGGAGGCCAAGTGTTGTAACCATGATCTAATACCAATTTGTAACACACCCATGATGGGGCATCAAAATTTCTTTCTTCTTGAGAGAACAATACCCTCATTAAGGGGTCTCTATTCCATTACGCTCTTCCAGAGATTTCCAGCCACAATATCCATTCTTTGAGATGAGCTCAGAGTAGACATATATCCTCTCCCAAGGTCTTTGGGTTCTTTTATTTCCCCTATACTTGCATATGCCCGTGGGCTATGACCAGACGCCAAGACAATAGTCACCAAGATGACCACCAGGCGAATCCTCCGGAGTGGCAAACCTATGAACTTCACAATCCGACGCTGTGTGACCTTGGGGATTTTGATGACCTTGATTTACTTTGGGACTTCGACGTTTGGGAGTTTCAAACGTTCCTACACCTTTTTCCTCCAAAATACTCTGTACCCGGAGTTACAGATCGAGTGCCATGCGTCCTTTGTGATTGACAATTATGATCTTCTTCGGGCTTCGACATTTGGAGGTTCCGAGCACTCCAACTCTTTTTCCTTCGAAGTAATCTGTACCTGCAGTTCCATATCAAGCACCACACATCCATCTAAATTAACGGCTCAGGTCCACTTCGGGACTTCGACGTTCGAGAGTCTCGGACACTCACACCACCTTTTCTCTCGGAGTGATTTCAACCAAAGTTGATGATCTGTCGACGTGTGTCTCTTTCAAATCAACAGTCACGATGTAATTTGGGAGTTCTCAACTCTCGTGACCCCACTTTCCGCCGAAGTGGCTATCTTCCGAAATGGAAGATCTATTGACACCTATCCTCAGTTGACAGATGACTTAGATGAACTTCGAGTCTCTGGCCTTCGGAAGTTCCTGTTCAACATATCCCCTTTTCTTTCGGAGTGACTTTCCTCCGAAGTGCATGATATGACGACACCTATCCCTTTGGCTTCGACGACTCAGATCTACTTCGGCTCTTCGGGCTTCAAGAGTGTCAATCACTCCACACTCGCTTTCTCTCGGAGTGAATTTCCTCCGAAGTGCAGGATTTGACGACACCTGTCCCTTTGGCTTGGACGAATTAGATCTACTTTGGCTCTTCAGGCTTTGGGAGTGTCAAACAATCCACACTTGCTTTCTCTTGAAATTCTTACACGTGAATTCAAAGATCTGTCAACGCGTGTCTCCCACAGATCGACGGTGCAAATCACTTCGGCCCTTCGGCCTTCGGGAGTTTCAAGCTTTCCCCACTCACTTTCTCCCGGACTGATTACACCCGAAGTCGATGGATTTTTGCCATGTGTCCCTATTCTCAGATTGATGGCACAGACAGACTCCATTACTCTGCGGATTTCCAAAGGAGCTCACGACTATCCTCCTAGCAACTTTTTTAGGTCTGACGATCATGATCCGACCAATACCAATTTGTTCATCGATTGACGGTTCATAGTGATTGAGGGGCCCCAACATGATCACGCTTTATCAATGAGCTCAATATCCACAATCTGAAAAGTACTCGTCCAACTCGGTCAAATCGTGGTCGTTGATCCTCCAACCCGATGAGATTAACAACGTTGTTGAATTGTGTTCCGCGAACTAGAACGTCCGCTAATTTCTCCTCCACGCTCCACAATGATTACCCACCATCGATCTCCATTCAGAAATCGACGATTCATAGTGATTGCGGGATCCAATCTCCGCGATCTGGGAAGTGCTCGCCCGAGTATATCTAATCCTGGTCATTGATATTCCATTCCCAACGTGATCAACGACGTTGGTTGATTGCGAGTCGTGAACTAGCATGTCCACTAATTTCACCTTCGCACTCTGCACTAATTCCCAACCATTGATTTAATCGAGCAGGTGGTGTTTGACTCGTTAACTCTAGTGGGTCTTTTAGTTGATATGACGATTGGGATAACTTATCCTCCCTATGAACGACTCGCATCCATCTCCGCTGTCAGGTTCTTAAGTCATCTATGACTCTCATTAATTCGGTATTTTGGTCAACTTTNCCCGAAGTTCAGAAACCTTCATGAGCTAACTCTTTTTAGCACAGGGTTCCTAGACCCAGGTCACATGGACCCTCAGATGACTCTTGGGCTATGAAATCTACTCTTAGCCGGGTTTTTGGTTAAGGACTTGGGTGCAAGTTCAAAGTCTCTTGGACTACTGGTATGAAGGAAATGATTCCCTAACTCACATAAATTTAAGCTCTGAAATAGGGCAAGGTAAACTCGTGATATTATCGATATGGTAGCAGCGCCAAGAGGCTTGCTCTGACTCTGGGATTGTGATGTAATTTCTTGGGGAGAAATGCCTTCGAGGGATTAAATTGGAGCATATGGAAAATCAAGCAGAAGCATAAGTTCTCAAGGGAACAAACAGATACTCATAACTTAATCATTTTAATGTAGAAAACATTATAGACACACAAATATAGGCATGCATCCATTATTTCCAATTCATAGAAAAAGGCATGAAAGAAACTTATCAGAACCATAAGGTGTGATGTGACTATTGAAAGGGGTGCTCATTTCCACCCAACCATAGGCTCAATCACTCCTAATGGCTTTACCAATGGCCACCCCCGATCTTAGACCACGATGCTTTGAGATTCAATCTCTTTTTTCCAGCTCAATGGAAGTTAGGGATGAAGGTTACTCTCCTTCTCCCAGTACATAAATAGATAGGGACGAAGGTTGATCTCCTTCTCTTGACTCAGTATTTATTTTCTGGGATCATAACTCACTCCACATTTTTTTTTTCAGTCCTTCCTCAGACCCGAGATCTTAGGCTCTCATCTCTGCACTCTTTCCAAGTCTTCCTTTGCCCACCACACTTCCTTTCTTTCCTTCCTCAGCAAGATTGTGTGTGGCTTGAATTCCTAGTTCGTGGTCAGGTCTAGAAGCCTTACAGATGGGTAGTCTTCCCCATACCTTCATTAACTCTCAAGGAGGTCTTCCCACCTACCAGCCTGACTGTAATTCATTCCCGGGTCAAAGGGTTGTTCTTATCCTGAGCAATTAAATCCAACAAAGTACTGGTTCGGTGAAGGTTGACGTAACCATTCATAGTCCCCTCCACCACCTTTTCATAGCATTCATGGTCTCTCTTAGCACATACCCTTTCAAGAAGTCATGCAACATGTATCTATTTTCTATTAAAATAAATAACATAATTTACATTCATCGACCTTTTATCCAAAGGTCCATCAAATCAAACATTCACACCTTTGAGTTTACCATAGTTCAAAAAGGAAGTTGGTTCAAGGCTAGTATACAAATTCAACTCACAATCATATGAAACATCCATGTCATATACATCACCCAATTTTGAACTATATACATTACCTCCATCTTGTCTCGAGGACATTCTAGTTCTTGTCTTTCCGATCTCATTAGGATGAGCAATTTGAAGTGTTTTTGTGAGACATTTTGGTGGACCTTTATGAGATGGTCCTAGTTGTTCAGCTGATTGACATGGTGTTGAGTTATCATCAAGTGTTAGATTTTCAATATTCTCTATTACATCGTCCAACTGAACTTTAGGTTCTAATGAAGTGGCATGAAATTCTTCATGTGGGGAAGATGATGCTTTGAAAGGAGATTCCAGAGATTGACCCAAGATAGGGATCCCCCCTTCAAGATGTGGAATCTCATCATCAAATTCATGATATGTCTTTATACAAGTGAATTTATACAGATAATCAAGCTACCTCTCAACAATTTCGTCTTTCTTGGTGGATTGAAGAAATGTCACATCTCTGGAAAGGATGAATCTCTTGTTTGTCTCATCATAAAAATGATAGTCCTTGGTGGTATTTGAGTACCCCAAGAATATGCTCTTCTAACTCCTTGCATCAAGCTTGCTTCTTTTCTCCTTAGGAATCAAGGCATAACAGGTGGAACCAAATACCTTGAGATGCCTCACAGAAGGAATGCAGCCATACCACATTTCATATGGAGTCTTGTTTATGAGAGCATGATATGTAAACATGTTTTTTACATAAACTGCACATAGAACTGTATCAACCCAAAAAATCAATTTAACATTCTTGAAAAACATCATGTAACGAGCCATATTTATGAGTGTCCTGTTCATTCATTTAACCACACCATTTTTTTGGGGATTATATGAAACTATGGTTTGATGTTTGATCCCATGTTGGTGAAGGTAGCTTTCATATTCATTATATGTATATTCGCTTCCATTATCAGTGTGAAGAGAGCCAATACGAGATTGAGCTTCGTTTTGAATCCATACATGAAGATTTTTAAATGTTTCAAAAGATTGTGATTTATCTTTCAACAAGTACACCCAACACATCCTAGTGTAATCATCAATAAAAGACATTATATATTTATTTCCATTTACAAAAGGAACATGCATAGGGCCACACAAATCAGAATGAATAAATTCACGTTTTCTACATACTATGGAAGTAGAATCATGGAATGACTGTTTTCTATACTTTCCAAGGATACATGAATCACATTGTTTCACTTTCCTAGGAATAGTAGAAAAACCAGAAACACTATTCTTTCTCAATAAATGAAGACTTTCATAATTGATATGACCAAATATAGCATGCCACAAAAGACTAGATGGCATTATACCTTCATTGTGAACATAGAGGAATGTAACATTTTGTGTATGGGAAGATGTCCCATTCATCTTCAACATTCTTCCATTTTTTATTCTGGTCATAACAAACATGGTATCACAATCCTTTTGTATTTAAACTTTTCCACCTATCATATGAACAGAGTGGCCTTGTTGTTGGATGTGCAAAAGGGACAACAAGCTCCTTTTAAGCTCAGGAAGATAAAACACATTGTACATAAGAAAATATGGGAATCCAGGAAACTTGAGTCTGATGGTGCCCATTCCCAAGGGTTTGAGGTTGGACTTGTCTGCAAAATACACTATGCCATCTACATTTTCATTGAAGTCTTCGAAAAAGTCTCTTCGAAATGTCATGTGAAAGGTTGTGACTGTTTGAAGAAGCCATGTATCTTTCCAAGGACTATATGAAGTGTTAAATAAATCCTATGTTACTCCTATATTGAAATGGGAAACAATGTAATGGGAATATTTAGGTGGATTACCTTTTGTTGGTTCTAAAGGTGTTCCTTTGTCCTCTTTCTTATTCTATCTATCTTCTTTGATCTTATCCCATGGAAATCTGCAGTCATTTTCTTCATGTGACCCATTCTTTTTGAAACAGGTACAATGAAGATTGGATCTATCACCTTGGTTGTGTCTACCTCCCTTTCCTCTAAAACTCTTTCTTCCATGTCCACGTCCTCTTTTACTACTTTATCCTTTGGAAGAATCATGCCATTTATTCTTGTCTTTTTGAGTAAGGTAAACAATATCGCCAGTTGAAGGAGCCGCCTTATTTCCAAATGCTTTCTCATGTTCTGCAACTTTCTCCACCAACTTGTCAAATGTGATGGATTTCATTTGACCACTTTCTTGTAGTGATTCAAGGTAGTGAGAATATGTAGGGTAGAGGGCCTTAATGAAGGTGGTAAGAGGGAGATCAATATTTTCTTTGGTGGCTTCAATGTCATGAATTATGTATTTGATTTTTGAAGCGAAATCCATAGGGTCATCATCCTTCAACTCTAAGTTGAAGAGCTTCAACATTAGTTATATGAGTTCTAATTTAGAATGTGTATCATACAAGTTGTTCAGTTTCTTCAAGGCACCATAGGAGTCACTAATGGAAGCAATATGACATATCACCTCCTCACTTTTTTTTGTAGAGATTACAACATACCCCTTCTGGTCTTTGTCTTCCCATATTTCACATTCTTTGTTTGAGTTCGTAATGGATGGTTTTCTACCAAGTCTTCTACTTTTTCTGCTTCTCTTCATCTTTAATTCTGAATATTATTCTTCTAATTTCGATTCTTCTTCAATGATTTTTATACTCTGAGGGACTGTTACTACTTCACAAATGCCTTGCCATAGATAATTGAAGATCAATTTTCTCTTGATATTCATGTACTATTATCTATAGTTCTCCTTTCCTTCCAGCACCATGAAAACAATGGAGATGAGATAATGAATTCTTCTGTCTTCATGCTTGCGTAACAATAAGTTACTAGTATTATGCTCCAAGAATACATAGAAGCTACACTGAGAATGATTAAGCTTCAATGAGCCCCATTTTTCATTTTTCACAAAACCTACTTCGATACTGACTTGGGAAAAATGACTACAATATGCCTGGAAATACTTAGAAAAAAATTATAGATTAGCATTATGGATCTGGGAAACCTGATGTGAATCTCGATTTGGACCCAGTCTTATTGGTGCTTGGTATAGGGGACTCAATATTAACATATGTGTGTGAAAATGGTGACAATGCATAACATATTTGCAATGGGGTTAAGTACATGTGTCTACCTCTAGGTGCTTGCAGTAGTAAGGTGACAAAACTATTTGATCTAGGTTTGAATGATAATGTTGGGTTCAATGGGGGACATATTTTCTATTGGAACAAAAAATGGTTATAGAGAACAAGTTTGGGTTCATATCTTTTATGTAGAACGTGAATTCCAAAGAAATATTTGGTTTCATTTTGATCCTACCACTGGAAAGACCATGTCCTCAGATACCAAGACAAGGATTGAAGTCCCGGAAAACATATTTGGAATATATTGCAGTTGTGAAGACTGAGGCGTGAAGACAGAGTGCATCTATATGGGTATCAACATTTTGTATGAGTGCATTGATAGCTCGGATATGGTTTTCAACAACGATAGTGCAGTTTTGCAATGGATCATGGGATAATATCAATGATAGCGTAGTCATGAACTGAGAGTATACCATCGAATCCGTTTTTTAGGTCGAGGGAGCATGTGTGCATAGTAACCAAGAGTCAATTTAAAAAGCATCAACAAAATTTAGGTTTGCAACCCAAAATTAGGGTTAAGGTCCCACGTGGAGCATTCAATGTACAGACTAGGGTTTACACAAAGAGTGAGGTGGAAATGGAATCGACCAACTCACCAAGAGGTTGATAGGGGCGTGTGGATAGTTGAATGGAAAAATATATGTGTAGTTTCATAGGAGTTGTTGGTCCGCTTAGTTCCCAACATGGATTCAAAGTGTAAAAAATAGGGCAGAGGATAAACCAGAGTGCCAGAAGGAAAAAATGCCAAGGAATCTATTCATGGAGTTATCCCTTCTTTGATACCATTGTTAGACCAAGAGTGGGCATAAATCGTAACTCCACATTCATTATTCCATTAGATTGAAGCTCAATAAATATACAAAAATGAAACCATTGGTCTTCTCCAACATATGACTCTTCCTATCACCTATGATGCTTCATATGTACATTACTATTACAAAGACCGCAATCCCAAGGATTACTTGTCCAACACTATTCCATTCTTCAAAAACCACTGATTTGAATTTTCTAACAATCTCGAGTTGAATCAACTAGTGGCCCTCATTGGTAGTTTTATGCCCTTTGATGTTGTAGACTTAACCCCAAATTTTCATTTAATTTGGAGTTAATTTGATCCTATTATGGCCAAAAAACATTTTTGTCTCCAAAAGCGTGTGCATTCTTATTCGACAACATAGGTATTCCAACATAGGACAAGCACATTTAGTAATCACTCACACAACCAGATCGAATATCAACAAACCATTTTTTTGATGTGGTAAAAACTTACGGAGAAACATCCACGACCCTAGCCAACATGACCACTTGGAGAAATTTATTAATGCAAAATAAAAATATTACAAAGATATTTACAAGAGAGTTTCTCACAATCAATCCTCGGTAAATGACTCTCCATGCTCTTTAAATAGATATCATGGACCAATCGAGTGTTAACCCATGGATCAATGTAGCAGTTAAGATAGAGGAAAATATGAACCATTAGATCACTTTATGTCGGGAATATATCGTGACTGTTGGATTACCTAACTACAAATGTATGCTAATGCATACTAATGCATACCAAAGAAACACACTTTTACCTAACGACACATTAGACTAATTTTATCTTAACTAACTCCTAAGTTTCTAAATATCGAAACATCCCCCCTTAAGAACAACTTGGGATAAGATTGAAGGATTTACAAATGAGACACGATAGGAGAAGGAAGGAGGCATTAGAGTCTATACCCCCTTCATGAGAAATTCATAAACTCCTAACATAGATCGAATTTTAAAAAAATTCACTTCTGTGAGAGATTTTGTGAAAATGTCAGCAATTTGATCTTATATAGGGAAAAATAACACTTCAATAACTCGATCATGAAGGATTTTTCTGATGAAGTGCATGTATATCTTGATGTGTTTTCTACGATGATCTTGAACAGAGTCTTTGGAGAGCTTAATGGCACTTTGATTATCACACCAGAGGGGTGTCGAATGCTTATTTTGGAATCCAAACTATGAAAGGATATGTCAAAGCCACAAGGCTTCCTGACTTGCATTAACCATTGCTCGGTACTCTGATTTTAATGAAGAAAGAGGGATAAACTATTTTTTCTTACAATCCCAAGTGATATGTCCTAAACCAAGTATGAAAACATAACCTGTAGTAGAATTCCAATCATCAGGGTCACCATCCCAATCTGAATCAAAGAAACCAACCAATAAAGGAGCCCCCCTCGAGCTGTAATGTATCCTGAACTGAAATGTACCCCAAACATACTGAAGTATCCTTTTAGATTCTTTCCAATGGATTTCATGGGGTGTTTTCATATGTCGGGAAACAAGACCAATGAAAAAGGAAATATCATGACAAGTATGAGTCAAGTATAAGAGGATACCAACTAACTGATGGTAGAAAGTGGCATCAACTTCGGGAGAAGTACAAGTGGCATCAAGTTTGACTCCACGCTAGAAGGAAGAAGAGGTTGGTTTCAAATCTTCCATGTGAAAGCGACGAAGAAGGTCACAAGCATACTTAGAATGGGAAAGAAATATTCCTTTCTTGGTTTGCAATACTTGGAGGCCAAGGAGATAGTGAAAATAGCCTAAGTCGGTCCTTTCAAATTTCTTCTTAAGAATGGTATTGTTGGTATATTCAGGGATACAAAGAGGGCGGGGGGGAGGGGGGGGGGTGGTTGAATCAGTATAAACAATTTATCAGTTCTTCTACTTATACTTTCATTCAAGATATTGTCACATTCAAGATATCATATGTTGAAGTAAACAACCACAGATACATAATGTGCAAGAATTTTACATGCAAAACCAAATGGGAGAAAAAAACATAATGTGTTTTAATATATCAAAAGACTACATCCATCGGAAGCACCAACTTCCAAGATTTTATAGCACCAACTAGAAGGAGGCACCAACAACTTGAATTTTCTAGCACCAACTAGAATGAGGCACCAACCCCCTTGTGAGCACCAACTCAGACTACACAGGCACCAACTTGCAAATGAAAGACACCAATCTTCTCGAGAACCACCCAACCACCCTTGTTTCAAAAATTATTCTCAAATATTTTCTTTACAAGATTTACAAAATATACACCCTTGAACATATCACACCTTGTTGATTTTTGCAAGGTAAATGATTGCCTTGATAGCTGGAAGAATTTGAATTTGAATTTGTCACCCTTGATCAATATTCTTCATATGATGTCTTCTTTACCTTCACCTGGTCATTCTCTTATCATCTTCGCTTCCTTATTTACTCTAAAATATTGATTTAATAGTCCCCCTATCTTAGCTCAAGAAAGATACTATGAAATTTAGCTTATCCAGTCCTCCTTACTTGTGCCAAAAGAAAAATCTACAACTCCCTTAAAAACCTTCCAAACTTGTGTTGCAAAGAGACTTTAGCGTCAACATATATATACCTATAATGTACTTAAAAAAAAAACCACAAACTCTGATCTGGTACTCAACTAGAAGTGCTCCTATAGCAGGGTTGAAGTTCACTTGGACACTGCTATGAAAACTAGGCCTTATCCCTCCTGAAATATTCCTTAAGATTTGTCTGAAAACTTTGGTCTAACTCCCCCTCAAGTTTGTGCCCAACATGGCTCTAAAAATATTCCTAACCTTCCTGTAATTCACACTATAAGCATGCTTAAATATGCACAAGATATACCTTAGGTTAGACCTCATAATAGGTGTTAAAGAACCTTAGAACATGCCTAAATTCGACTCAGAACAAGCCACATAATCAGCCTAAATTTTCCTTAGAACAAGCCTCAGAACATGCCCCAATTTGCCTTAGTGTACCACATAAAAACTTGCCTCAGATCACCTTGATGTCCTTATTTACCCTAGATATGAATCACTTGAGTTGATGTATCAAATGAGCTCATAAGAACCTTATTTATACTATATCTAACCCTCTTTTTAGGGCCGATTTAACCCAAGTAATTAATTTAAATGGGGTCACCTTGAATCTTTCCACTTTTATAATATTTTTAATATTTATTTCAGTTTGGGCCGACTTCACACTTGCAATTTTACTTTTATCTTCTTAGGGCTGACTTTACACTTTCTATATTAATTTTATCTTTAATACTTATTTCAATTGGGGTCAACTTTAGGGGCAACCTAGCCTTTCTTTTAGGGCTTCCCTTCTTTACTTCCGAGGCTTCTTGACCATACCTCCAAGATTTTTTTCTTGACATCTATGGATTTCTTGTAGGATTTTTCAAAGCGTCTTCCCATGAGGGCCATGATTAGAGATACACCATAGGGGGACCACTTTGGAGACTCCTAGTTCAAATAAACCCATCACTTCTAGGGGCTTTTGGACTTGCTTCATACATTCTCCTAGGGTTGAGATCAATTACAACCAATTTTCCAACAATATCTACCTTTGGCAATGGTGAAAACACTCATACTCCCCCTATGACCATTTCTCCCCCTATATTCATAATTTTGATCTTTCGTTCCCCCTTTGACATCAATGGAAAAGTGTAACTCCCAATGACAGTATGTATTCCCCTGACTATTTTGCTAGATGGCATGTAGATCACTATGGAGTAGAAATCACTACTAGTTTTTTTTAGAGATACTCAACGGTCTCCCTAGGAAGAGGCTTTGTAAATATGTTTGCAATATGTTCTTTTGTCCCATTGTAGCCCAAATTGATATTATTTTCTGTGACTTGTTCCTATAGAAAGTGGAACTTAATAGGAATATGTTTGGTCTTGGAATGCATCACTAGGTTCTTAGAGATGCTTATAACACTGGTATTTTCACAGAATATCGGAATGGGATAATCATATTTCACTTGTATTTCTTATAGAGTCTGCTTTATCCATAGAACCTAAGTACAACATGCAACTACTACAATATATTCTTCTTCTACTATGGATAAGGATATTGAAGACTGCTTCTTGCTCAACTCAGATACTAGGCAATCACCTAAGTAGAAAGCTGCTCCATTTGTACTTGTTCTTTCATCAATACTTCCTTCCCAATATGCATCTGTGTAGGAAACCATAGTCAACTCATTACCTTTCAGATACCATAGCCAAAAATCTGTTGTTCCTCTGAGATATCTGAAAATCCTCTTTAATGCTAAGACTTGAGATTCCTTTGGTGCTGGTTGAAATCTTGCGACTTGTCCAACTACTTGCATCACATATGGTCTTGAGGCTGTTACATAGAGTAAAACTCCAATCATAGATCTATAGAGTCTCTGATATGCTTCTTTAGATTCATCATCCTTTCTCAACTTTCAACCGATCACCATAAGAGTTCGTACGAGTTTTCAATCTTCCATTCTGAACTTCTTCAACATTTCCTTAATGTACTTGGTTTGGGAAATGAATATGCCTTCATCTAGCTGAGATATATAGAGTCCCAAGAATAAAGTCAACTCCCCAAGTAGGGAAATTTCAAACTCACTCTGCATATCTATGGAAAATTTATGACTCAACCTATCATCATCGCTTCCAAAGATGATGTCATCCACGTATACTTCATTTATAGTAAAATTGTCTTATTCCACTTTTATATAGAGATTACTATCTTAGATTCCTCTTCTGAATCCTTGTTGTTGTATATGTCCAATCTTACGTACCAAGCTCTAGGTGCTTGCTTGAGTCCATACAAGGATTTCTTCAATATGAAAACATAGTCTTCCTTATCTAACAGTTGAAACCCTTATGGCTATTCTATGTAAACTTCTTCTTCTAATTCTCCATTAAGGAAGGTTGATTTTACATCCATCTGATATACCTTTATCTTTCTAGAGCATGCATAAGCCAAGAAAATTTTGATTGCTTCCATTCTGGCTACTAGGGCAAAGGTTTCTTCAAAATATATACCTTCAACTTGTGCATATCCTTCACATACTAACCTTGCCTTGTTTCTGGTTACCTGTCCATCTTCGTTCAACTTGTTTATGAATACCCACTTTGTGCCTATGAGATTTTTGTCCTTAGGTCTTGGAACTAGTTCCCATGTTTCATTCTTCTCTATTTTATTCAGTACTTCTTCTGTGGCCTTGATCCAATGTTCATTATTTCTCTCTTCCTTAAAGCTTCTTGGTTTAACTGTGGATAATAATGATAGATGCCTTTGTTATGGTGTATGTGCTTGTTTTCTTCATCTAGTGTCTATTCCTGCAACTTTATCCTCAATAATTTGTTCCGATGGGTGATTCTTTTGATACCAACATTTAGGTGTCTTAGAAGGTGTATGGATATCTTGTTGATTATCTTATGTTTCTTCTTTCTCTTCTTCTGGTTGCTTCTCTTCTGGTTATTTTTCTTCTTCTTCTCTTTGCTTTAGTTCTTCTTCTGCTTCCTCCTCTTTTGAATTTTTGTTTTCTTTCCTGGTCTTCAACACATTTGTTTCATCGAATTTTACATTGATGTATTCCACTATTTTGTTGATTCTTAGGTTATATAATTTGTATGCCTTGATTTTTCTTGAGTATCCAATGAGTATGCCTTCATCAATCCGTGAGTCAAATTTTCCAACCTTATTATCTTCTCTTTTTATGTAAACATTTGCTTCCAAAAAATCTAAAGTGATTGATGTTTGTTGGTCTTCCCTTCTATAGTTCATATGGAGTATTATCCTTGTTACTTCTAAGAATTCATCCATTTAGGATATGAAAAATTGTATGTATTGCTTTTACCCAAAAGTTATTTATCAACTTGGAATCATTCAACATGGTTCTAGCCATTTCCTGTACATTTTTTTTCTTCCTTTCAACGAATCCATTTTGATGAGGTGTTCTAGCAGCTAAGATTTTTCTTTTCATTCCATGTTCTTCACAGAAATACCTAAATTATTTTGACATGAACTCACCTCCATTATCTGATCTTAAGCACTTGAATTTCAAATCAGTTTTGTTTTCAACCATCTCTTTGAATATACTGATACATTTGAATGCTTTTGAATTTTTCTTGAGGAAATTGGCCCCAATCATTCTTGTGTAATCATCAATAAGCAACATGAATTAATTTTCACCATTCATCCATTTTCTTCTCATCAGTTGGCATAGATCAATGTGCACAATATCCAATGGTTTTTTTGTAGAGTATTCCTTTGTCCTGGACTCAACTCTTGTTTGTTTTCCATGCTGGTAGTACTTGCACATAATATCTGTTGTCTTTGAAATTTCAGGCATTTCTCTTCCCACTACCTTTTTATTGATTTTGACAATATTGTCAAAGTGCACATGGCCCATTCTTCTGTGCCAAATGCAACTTTCATATTTCTTTTCTAATCAACATCTTTCCTTTCTGATCTCATTCAAGACATATATGTTGTTTGGAGTCCTTATTGTTGTCACCACCAATCTGCCCGATCCTTCTTTTCTTATTTCACATTTCTTTGAATTGAATAGAAGTGTGTGTCCTTGGTCACATATTTGATTCACACTTAGCATATTATGCTTCATATTTTCAACAAGTAGGACATTTTATGCCATGGCATCTTTACGTCCAAGCTTGACTATGCCTTTTCCTATAATTTTGGTCGAGTTATCATTTCCAAACAAAACTGATCCATCTTTTTCTTTCTTTAGCGTTACAAATCTATACTTGTCCCTTGTCATGTGCTTTGAAAAAATATTGTCAATGTACCATTCAATTTTTCTTCTTTGGGATTGTAGAAAAATCACACATTGTTCAATGTTCAGCTCATCCTAATTCCTTTTCTAGATCATTGATGGTTCTTTTACATGACTGTTGAAATCTTTCTTCGGTTCCCTTGGAGGAACAATCAACCTGCAATCTTTGGCTGTGTGTCCATTTTTTTTTCATTTTTGCATTATACTTCATTATTCAATGAACCAAAATTGTTATAGTTTTTGTTATAAGTTTCATGAGGCTTTTTGAGATAGTTATTTTTAGGGTAGCCTCCATAGTTTATTTTGTTCCTAGCATAAGCTCTATAATTTATAACCTTGTGCCCAAAATTGTTCCAGGAATAACATAATCCAAGAAAGATATTTTGGTTCTTGAGTGTGGGAGATCTTCTAGGTGGTGCAACTCTTCTTTGAAGGTTTGAATTCTTACTTTTTTATGGTATCTTTGTTGACATCTGCATAACTCTTTTGTTCTACTTCTTTTCTTGTCGTCATGGAGATTGTACCCTTCTTAGTATGAGTTTACTTGTATCCTAGTCTAGACTTGTCATAGCATGGCCTTTGACTACTGATGATTAAATCCAATATTTTGATGCTATTGCCAAAATTCTTTTGGATATCCTTTTTTTGAAGTTCCTTCTTAAGTGAGACTATTTATGCTTCCAGGATTTCCTTTATTTTCTCCTTTTCTTCCCATCGTTTTTTGAGTGTTTCTTAAATCATTCTATATTCTTCCAACTGGACTTTTAGACTGATGATGATCTGCTTTGTTTCTTTAGAATATTTGTTGGGACTTTGAGAATATTCCTTTAGCTTGCTTAGTTATTTCTTGAGTAACTTGTTTGTCTTCCTTTCTCTTTTCATATCCCTTAAGGCACTGATCAGTTCTTCCTCAAGATCCACTTATCGTTCATATTCATAATATTCCTCATCATATTTAGGTATTTCTTATTGGGTTTCCATTGCCATAAAGAGCACTCTTTCCGAGTCGCTATCACTGTCATTATCCTCACCAGATGAGGAACTATATTATCTTGAATAGAGACTTTTCTTCATGATTTTTCTTTTATTTCTTTTCTTGTCTCCTTTTTGATATTTCTTTTCTTTCTTAGGAACTTCTTCTTCTTCATCACTATCTAAACCCCTTGCATAAGGACATTTGGAAGAAAAATGACCAATTTTACCACAATTAAAGCACTTTAAGTGAATCTTACCTTTGTACTTTCCAGTTCCTTTATTCGACCTCCTCGCAAAGTTGGTCGTTTCTTCATATTCATCTGAATCATCGCTACAACTAGATATTGACTTTTAATTTTCCTTGTTCTTTCTTTTCTTCTTGGATTGTTTGAAAGTTTCTTCCCTTCTGGATGGATTATCCTATTTTGTTCTCATTTTATAAGCTGTAAGTATTCCATGTAGCTCATCCATGCTCAACGTAGAAATATCTGTTCTTTCTTCTAGGGATAAAAAATTAGAATCAAATCTCATTGGAAGAGACCTTAGTAACTTTAGAACAATTACCAAACCTTTAATTTCTTCTCCCAGTCCTCTAATAACATTCATTATTTCATCAATTCATAGAAAATAAGATGCAATATCTTCATCTTCCTTCATTTTTGTATGTTCAAATTGACCTCTTTAAGGTTGAATCTTGCCCCCCTTGACTTTGACATCTGCTTTGTAAACATTTTTAATTTTTTCCCCAAATTTCCTTTACAGAGTCATAATGCATAACCTTGACATATACTGAATCAACCTAACCACTTAGAATAACATTTGTATCCTTCAAATTGTTTTCATAGAGTATTTTTCCAGCTACATATGTAGGGGGAGAAGCATGTGTCTTGTATCCATTTAATACCTCTTTCCAAACATCCAATCCATGTGATTGTAGATATGTTCTCATCCTTCTGCTCCATAAAGAACAATTATGACTAGTAAACATTGGTGTTCCATTTTTAGTTCAATCCGTGATCTATCTTCCAGTGGTTAGATTCTTTCTAAAGGAACCTTTCTTTGATACCAATTGTTGGTATATTCAAGGATACTGAGAGGGGGGGGGGTGAATCAATATAATTTTTTTATCACTTCTTATACTTATAATTGCATTCAAGATATCATATGTTGAAACAAACAACCACATATACACAATGCACAATAATTTTACGTGGAAACCCAAATGAGATAAAACCACATAATGATTTTTAATATATCAAGAGATTACATCCATCGAAAGCACCAACTTCCAAGATTCTCCAACACCAACTAGAAGGAGGCACCAACCACCTAAATTTTCTAGCACCAACTAGAAGGAGGAACCGACCCCCTTGTGAGCACCAACTCTCACTATGCATGCACTGACCTGCAAATTAAAGACATCAATCTTCCCGAGCACCACCTTACCACCCATGTTGGACACACCGACCACACTGAGAGGGGGAGGTGGTGAATTAGTCTTTGGATATTTTCACAATTATTTCTTTCTTTTGTTAGTAACTACTTCAAAAATCATCATTCATTACTTTCATTCACAAATAGATACTTGCATGTAAACATATATCAATAACATTCATCAATAATAAATAACTATGAACCATCATCACAATGAACACAATGAGCACCAAATATATGTGTAAGATTTTTGAATTATGTTTTTACATGAGACTACAATCTTTGGGATTTATCAGGACCAACTGAAAAGAGCACCAACTCCAAGAGAGTACCAAATCTCAAATACAAGACACAACTTGTAGATCTCAACACCAATTGAGATGTGAGGAATCCAACCCTCAAGTACAAGACCCAGCTTGTAGATAGAAAATAACCTGTCCAAAAGATACACGACTTGTCTATACTACACCACACATATGTATGTGACCTGTCTATACTGCAACATGTTTATGTACATGACTTGTCCTCTATCAGCCTGCATACACCTTTATAAAACTAGGGTTTCCATTTTTCTGGAACTCTGAAACTTCTGGCCCTTCAGACCTTTGTTGCCTATGTCACATCAACCTGTATCCTATTAGCTTGTCACTGAACAACCTAAATATATACCTTATCATCAACAATATGCATATATGTACCATGTCATCAATGAAGCATATCCAACAACCTATGCATGTCCCTCATGCATACATCATCATACAACATATGTATCCCTCAACCAAGTACAAGTATCTCAAAGATGTAAACTATGGGAACCATATCAATATTGTACCATACATAAGAGTGATTCTCACTCAACCAACCATCCAACATATACCATGTTCGAGTACCACAACCATCACACCAAGAATGCCTCAATAATTCACCATATCATAAGAAAATCTAAGCATCAAAACACACATGTAACCATAACAAAACTTCTATAGCTAATCTAAACCTATAGAATGTTGACCTGGAACTTGCTTTCAGACTCTAGAGACCTAGCACCAACATCTACTTAAGTTTTCATGACATTTTTCAGATGTACGTGACCTTTCCTCTTTCATCCCATGGATGTACGCAATCTGGCCTTCTGTGGCCCACGTATGTATGCGACCTAACCTTCTACAACCTGTGTACAACTGAAGAAAAATAGGGTTTTCTGAATCTCTGCAACTGTGATTTTTTTTTTTTCCGTCAATCCTCCTTTTCTACCTCAGACTTATGTAAATTCATATGTATCAATGAGTACCTGCAACAAATCTTTCACAAAATAATAGATATTCAATGTGCGCAATAGATATATCACAATAATAGACCCTTACTCTCTTATTTATACTCTCCAAGTAGCTTCCTCTAGGGTTATCTTCTTACCAACTTCCTTCTTTTAGGGATAAC
>SNQJ01S0030676.1:61403-77402 GCA_010110895.2 Picea sitchensis | reverse complement strand
TAATTCTATATCTAGGGCTTAATAAGGGGTTTTATACATAACATGGAGCTTTTTCTAGGGCTTAACATGCCCCACCCCTTCAAACAAGTGCTTTCCTCAACACTTGACTAACCATGGGTGCTTCTGCAATAAGAACTTTGTAACACACCCGACCCCTAAATACTCTTTTAAGGGATGGGGCATCATAATTTCGTTTTCCTTAACTATCTCAAATACTAATTCTGGGATCTCCATCACGTTCTACTCATTCAAAACTTTCTAACCACTGTCTTCACGCTCAAAACTAAGCTCGGGATTGGAATAAATGCCCTTCCACAGTCTTTTAGGCACTTATTGGTCAAGGGCCATGTGGCATCTACGTGGATCCGACTCATATGTATGATCCCCTTGCACTCGTTCACCAAAATATGGAACTTTAGAGGTTCTCGGTCTCTTCCCACCTTGTTGATACTATGTGCATACTTGCACCACCTCTCCTGAGCTTAACAAACTCATTTTTCCAGGAGATTCAAAACAACTGGAAGTGTCGATATGCATATGTGAAATTGTGCCCAAGGTCGATGGACTCACAGTTCATTTGCTCTAATTTGAGCCACTACAGGGCTTGTGCCTTTACATGTACAAACCATATAGTTCCTTACTTGCTTAAATACACAATCATGCAAAAGATAAAGGAACACAGTGTAACCATCAAGCAAGCATGCACATTCCTAAAACATTCAATGGATATCCAACTTTGTTTTGCAGTTACAACTCAATTATATAGGGTATGAGAATACTTATCTATTAAATGTTGCAGCCAGCTAACTAACTATGGGTGTGATACTTTCCACCCAACCGTAGGATCAGAGGCATTCACTCTTAGCACTCTGTCCACCCCTATGCCAAGCCATGATATCACTAAGGAATCTATTCCATTTCCCAGAGACTGTCTCTCTATCAAAAAAACCCTGCGAGGTTTATCAGATGCTTCCTTGGCATCAAGATCACAGTCCTCCTCTTTTCTTTTGCATATATGGGTCATGCGTTCCCCTCTATGCATGTGCTATTGTCTGGTGTCTCTTCCTCTCTTTGCATATCCTCATGCACACTCTCTCTCCTCAATAGTTTGAACCTGTATTCTTTTTATGCCTTCCTTTCCTAGGATGGTTCTTCACCTATCATGTTTCTTCTGTCAGAAGGAAACTCAGGTTAGCCTGGGTCTGCAGGACTCTATGGTACTTCGGGATGACAACCTCATGTCTCCTCATCCAGACCATGCTTCCAATCATGGGGGTGGTTGAGTATTCAAACACCATTCCTTCCTTCATTAACTGATTCCTCTCCTTGGGATCAGAAGGGGGTTCATTATTCCCAACAAGGGGAAATTTGGGGTCATTTGACATAAGTAACCCTCTCTTATAGTTTTCCCATTCTTTCCTCTAGTGATATCATGGCCAGTACTTCAAGGCTTCACCCCCACAGTCAGTTATTGGCAATTCAAACAATAATACATCTACATTATTCACATGCCATACCATGGTAATCATAATTAATGATTAATTGCAAGTTGGGGGAAACAGGGGTGTTACAATCCCCTCCCCTTTAAAAAGGAACATCGTCCTCGGTGTTCTTTCTCAATAAAAAATTTCATGCCTCTGTCATTCAACTGCTTTAGAAATTGTGATCCTTCTTCTGGGTCAATTCCTTTCGGACTCTTGTCCTTCGTCACCTACCTTCAATAATCTTGGGCAACAAGCATATTAATCACAATTTCATGCGAAAACATTTTATTGTTGTTCAAAATTTAAGAGGAAAATTTTATAATGTAGCACACTAATTATCTGTGTAGTTCGTGGATTTTCATTCACATGGTTGTCTTGTTATTTCGACTCACTATTTTCCTAGACATACCCATTGTGTGCATGATCCCAATCAATATTTTACGAGGATGATTAAAGTCTCCTCTTCCTTGTGGTCACTCAACCTCTAGGCCCAGGCTCAAGCATCCCCTTCTCTGTTATATAGTCCCTCGGGTGATCCATCTTGCCTTGCCAAGTTTTTCTCACACATGAAAATCTCTAAAGACTTTGTTGAGCCTTATAATCGAGGTGTCCCTCATACTTGCTCTGCCAAGGCGTCCCTCCGACTTGTGTTTCCATAACACAACATGTTCTAGGGTGATCATGGCTTACCACATGTTTTCTTATCCCAACAATAGTCGTCTTGCATGCTTTCCAGCTTGACAACCTTCATCTTTCCTTTCTGGACAGATCTTTTTCTTCTCACCTATATCACAAGTATACAAAAATTTATGAGCTATCATCATAAATTATAATTTTAGCATTTTATTGCAAATTTGTCACCCACAGATTTTTCAATTCCATATTTATTTTCAAATTTGTTCCATACAGGGACCAGATCCACAAACGTGGGACTTTCCCTCYTATGGCGGTTTGACTTAGTGGGAAATTGGTCTTCCTTGTGGGCTTATGATACTGCCATATCCAAGACCCTTTTGTTCCTACAATTTCAACATTCCTTAGCCAAACAAATTATTAGTTTTCATGCACATTATATTTTAAAAATCATGTATACTAACAGTTCAAGTCATTTTCATCTAAGCATGGGTACAAAGCAAAAACAAATATATCATTGTTTGCGTATGCGTCCTTTCAACATACTAATTTTTTTATTTTTTTTCAAATACAATTCAGATATTAAATAACTTTAATCAGTGTGTCAATCTCCATGGCCACATCCATACCCAATGTACCCTTACATTGGTTTTAAATTATTATTTTCATGTCAGGCACTTTTTCCAAGGGGTGTTTGGACTCAACCCACTTATTACCATATGGATTCTCTATCCATATTTATTATTATAGAAGAACCATGTTTTCTACTTTGAATCAACCACAACCTCAAATCATCACTCATGAAACTCAAAGTTTCACATGAATGTCTTTAAGCATTTCTTTCCTTACCAATAATCAGGGTACCAACATTTAGGGTCACCTAATTTCTCTCTTTACCAATCATACACCCTATAGAGTACTAGAAGATACTTCTTCCACAATGGGAAGCCCTATATATGCCCCATTATTTTACCACATGCATCTTCTCAATGCATTAAATCAACATGTTGTCTATGAACACTTTTGTGTCCAATCATTCATTGATTGGTTAATGCAGACATATCAGTTCATGAGTTCTTGCAAGGGTTACAATGATGCAAGGCCGAATTTAGACCCTACCAGATCCTTCTTAAATGCCGACATAATTCAAAACCAGATTCACAAATCACCCATAGAACCTAATCACAATGCGACTTTACACATTATTAACGCGTGGGTTCCTTACAGGTCACCCATCGATCGTTCACAGATCGACGGTTCATAATGATTGCGCAACCTCAATGTGCTCGCTCTTTATTGGAGAGTTCAATCTCCACAATCTGAAAAGTGCTTGCCCAACGCTTTTAATCATGGTCGTTGATCATCCCCCCGACAAGATCAATGGTGTCGGTTGATTGTAGACCATGATGTAGCACGTTCGTTTATTTCTCCTTCGTGCTCCGCAATTATTCTCGACCGTCAATCTAATTGAACAGTTGGTGTCTTATCTGTTAATTCTAGTGGATATTTAAGTTGATCTAATGATTGAGATCAGTTTTCCTTCCGACAAAAAACTCACAATCATCTCCTCTGTCAGGTTCTTGATTAACTTGATTCGATCAGGGTTTTCTTTTGTGATCTTCACGATCTCGATCTGTAACTGGTCGAAGGGATTCTACAATTTCTCTCATCGTCTATAATTGTAAAACAAACCAAAGTTCCTAACCACTAAGCTTATCGATGCCTTCTAGAGGTATTCGAGAGATTTATTACATAACAAAATGAACAATTTGGGAACCAACTCCCTTAATAAAGGTTTTTTACCTTTTGAGTCGAAAGATATCATTTGGTTCAGATGCTCCTACATCATACAATTAGCCTTTACTGCCAGAGGTTTACACCTCCATCATTTGGGTTCTCCTTCCTGAATCATATTGTAACACCCCAAGGTCAAGCCCCTGCTTAATTGTAATTATGTTTATAGGTTGGTGAGCCAAGTGTTTATAAGTTGGAAGACTTATATGTTATTAGGTCAGAGAGACTAGATGCTTAAGGCCAGTGAGCCTATTTTTGTATATGTAAACACTCCTATCATCAATAAAATTACACCGTTGCGTGTAGACTGACCACAAAGAAAGAATTATGGGGGACTAAGCTCTACTAGGTAGGGTAAGGGAAGGGCTAAGTGTCTAGGAATATGGGCTAAGTTAAAGGGCTTACCTCTAAAGGAATACTAGTATATTATTATTTCCTAAAGGCTAAGGTTGACATAATCTATGTTGTCCTAAGTTCATGGGGGAAATGGAACAAGTGTTAAGTGGAGCTCATGCAGCTTCAGGAAGACATGTGTCAACCTGGGCACATGCAGTTTATAGCTGGGAAATCCAGCTCATTGGGGGTTCTCTCACCATTCTCATGACCATCGCCACTCTCTCAAGTCTGCCATACTCCCCACAGATTCATGCATTGAGCCATGGCCTTCATCGTCGACCTCTGCATCATTCACGCACCCCTAGGAACCTACTGGCACTTTGAGCTACCCCATACTTTTATTTTGAAGCATATCGCGTTTGTACCTTATCTGAGCTTGTATCGTGCTTAATGATTTTTTGTTGCTGCCAACGCAATTCCTTGACTGAGAGTGGATTGCTTCCATATTGTGTTCTATACCGAGCTTGGTGTTTCCATCACCCTCACTTGAATTGACTTAGGATTTCGACTGAAGAGGCAATTTTTCAGTCCCGTGGATTTGAAGAGGCGGGTTTTTAGGCTCGTGGACTGAATAAGGAGGTTGTCATGCCTATAAGAAACTCTCTCTAGGTGAGAGAGGTTGTTTGGGAAGAGATTTTTCCAGAGGGAGCCCAACGACAGCTATAGTGCTCTGAGAATTCCTATCCGGCATGTTGCTCGATCCATGGAAGGGAAGTGGGGAAACCAAAGGACTGTTAAGAAGATAAGGGGCACACTTCTTGGGGTGGGAGAGGAATGTGCGGAATGAGAGATTGCAGGTTGTTAGTGTGAGATGGATCCTGGGAGAAAATCCTTCCTGTTGATCTTTGTGACTTTCATGTTGTCCTTGTCAAGCCTAGGAATCCCTTGCCTAGTGGAGTTTAGTCCCAACTCGGGGGTGACCCATTGTTGGGCATGATGAGCAACATGGTCTAAGTTTGGGAGGTTTGTGGGAGGTATGCATGCAGTTGGTGGTCATATATTAAAAGACAAGTACCAAATCAGTGTTCTCTATATGATGTGTATCTTGAAATCAAGTTATAAAGTTGTTAGAAATGTCTGTGTATAATACCTGAATGTTTTAATGTTATTTTTGCATGAATTGTGGCATGAACAAAATGTTATAGCTATTAAATTGCATTAGATAGATATGTATATGAATATATATGGTATCAGAGCGTTATTTGGAGTAGCATGGACCGACCTAGGTGGTCGGGGGTGCTACAAATTGGTATCAGAGAAAAAAGATATGTCTAGGAAGTGATGTTGCACGACAAGTTGGTGGTTGGGGACGTTACAAAATTATATCAGAGAACAGTGGGACGTCTAGGAAGTGATGTTTCCCGACCTGTTGGTAGTTGTGGACATTACAAATTGGTATCAGATCCATGGTTTCAACACTGAGCCTGGATGGGCTATGTCAGTGGAAGTTGAAGCAAAAGTTTTGGAAAAGAATTGTTGTCGAAATGCAAAAAAATCAAGTTCATATCCCATGGTTTCAACACTGAACTTGGATGGGCCACGAATGAGGAATTCGAAGTATAAAATTCCCAAGAATTTTGATGTGCAGAATGTCAAAAGGGTGTTGAGAGACACTTGGACTGTGTTCAAAAGCACAGGAGGTGTAATGGTTTAAGAAATGGACACAGCGAAAGAAACCACAACATCCGTGGTGATTGGGTCGTAGGATCTTTTTGGGAGAAGGAGGATCCTTCACAACAGTTAGATCTTGAGAAAAGGGCATGATGGTTAACCTCCAAGTCATTCGGACTTTATGAATTTGGCGAAAGTTATGGGTTATAAGAGAAAGAGGGGTCAAAGCCCGAAGTTTTGGATTCACGGAGAGGATCTACACCATAGATCCGAGGAGAAGTGTTTACCGTTGGACTATGCTAGTGGGAAAAGTCCCAAAGTCGAGGAACATAAGTGGCGCGGCATGATGACACATCTAGTGGTGACATGGAACTTTCCTAGACATGCCACATGCCACCACCTTAATTGTTGACAGGTTTACTATGTGGACCTATTGATGGGTCCTAAATCGCTTTAATTCAACAGCAGGAACCAAACCCACCACCGAGGCCCAATTATACTCTGCAGCTTTTAATAGTGGAATGTTTCTCCAGATCTTGTGATCCGACCAATTAATCGATGGGCTTTACATTTTCTTGCGAAGGCGTCTCCTTCAATTTGGACTTTCTCTTTTTATGTTTTTCTCTTAGGTGGGACCGATATAAGATGGAAGCCGATATAAACCAACTTGGCAACAAAACAAGAAAAGGTTCTAAATACTGGAGAAGAGGTTGAGCTTGGGTTAACCCGTTTCTCAAGCATGCAAACAACGATTGTCTACCACAGGCCTAGTACTAATACGATAACCATGTGAGTAAACCGATTTCTGGCTGAGATACTAATTAGCAGAATAAAACACACATGTGATAAAATAACGACAAGTAAAATAATTCACTTAACTCTAATCATCCATCACATAATAACACAATGATTCATCTTCATCGTTAAAAAAAAGAACTGTAATACATTGCATCAGATAACTTATCAATAGATTTAATAGATCTTACTTGTTGTAGCATACATTCATGAGACGAGATAGGAAATAGTTCTTCTCCACATCCAATCATACATGCATTTGATGAAAACAAAACTTTGTCTCTGGTCCAGAAGGACTTCTCAATTAAAGGCAACTCCAAAATAATTCTTAACAAAACCAAAAATGAGAGTTTCTTGCAACAACCATCGACCTTTAACTAATTGGTCGATGCTCTTATTTATAACATAAAATTAACTAAAAATAACGGCTAAAGTGCAGATGAGTAAACAAAAATTCTCCATGTGGCTTTATCTCCTAACAATTTTCTAACAGTCATCTCAAAATATCACTTAAAAGGGTGACTCTTCTCATACTCCGACCAATTGATGAATAACTCCTCGTAGGTGTTGGCGTATGGGAATCTGTGTTGTTCCATCGGAGCCATGTAAATCTCTCTTATCTCTATCGCATGTGCCTGATACTTCACAAGACTGGTACTTAACTGCTGCAACATGGCCCGAGCTTGGATCGGGTGTTCCATAAACTGCCACGCCTGACCCGGCTCTCTTGTGCCTGTCACCTTTGCAATTTCCTTGGCCTACTATGAATCTTGCTCAGTGTGCTATTTGACTATGTCATGCAAGTCGTCGAAGTCATCGGGTGTGTCAAACTCGGGGAGTCCAATATCCTTCATCTCCTTGTTGATTTTTCTAACCCAGTTTCTCTCGGATTTCTCGGTGAGGTTACTGAGCCATTTTTTCTTAGTATTCGGAGGCATCTTTCCTGCAATCAAAATTAAAATCGTTTAGAGATTGCGTATAGAACAACACTTGGAAAAATATATGTATAGAGTATAAGCGTGAAGAGTCTAGATTGGTGCATACGTGTAAATCTTGCTAAACCTGGGTGTTTGATACTTACGTGATCTTTGCACTCCTTCGAATTGTTGGCACCGCTTCCGTTAGGACCATCATATTTTCTCTATTTAGGGTGGGTTATCTTCGCGTGACATAGAATGATATACTAGGTACGGAAAAAATATGAGAGTCAAAGTCACGCCATTGGCCGGTTTCCCCTTGGAGTCGGGAAAGGATGTCAAAGCCAAACATGTGCCTATAGTACAAGTATGTTCCAAAAGAATCGGATCTTGACATGAGGGAAGTCATTAAGCGTCTCAGGTCAAGGCAAGTTGTGCAAACAGAAGTCGCATCAGCAAGTGCATCAACCATCATCATCTCATCATGAAGGCTAGAGAATTGAAAAAAATCGAGATGATCGTACCACACACCCTCTTTAACTTCTATCAGCTGCATCTCACACACCTCAGAACATACTCGTCGCACAGATGTGCCACAAAATATTTTTTAGTTTGCTTCAAAACATCTCGTCACCAGGAATTTAGTGTTCCTTGGCATGTTTCCACTCAATGCTCGCTCTGTTATAAATTCAGGATGTTATGCATGTGTTCTAATCACCAGCCGAGCTTATGCATTGTTGGTAATTCGTCTTGCGAGCATAGTTTAATCATTTTTTTTCTTTGGGCCCTCATCAAGTTCCCTACGCATAAGATAGATACACTGTCGCACCATGGGAACTCCTCAAAACAGAAGATGGGGCGTGCGAAGTAGCCTAAATGCCAGGCTTGAGCCCAAAAATGTCTGGGATTCGTTCTTACCCACAGCGGGAATTCCCGAGGCTTCAAAAGGAGGTTCCTACCTACGCATGGATACGATAGTATCGCCTCGCGTGGAGGCCGAAGTAGAAGAAGTTACGCTGGAAGCCAGGCTTCCCCAACAACAGATACCCTAGAGAAGAGGAAGGTCGAGGAAGAATAAGGAATCTTGGGAAAACCAAATCTCGATCAAGTCGTGTGAAAGATTGGGCGCTGAGGCATTACTCATGTGTGTTATCCAGCTAGAGCCTGTCGAAACCACAAGTCAGTGGAGTGGGAGCAGAACGAGGAGGAAAGATGCCTCGGGTTCTAACGTTCGAGAGTCAACTCAACAGCTGGAAGAGGCACAACTTGCCATTGTTGAACTCTACCAAGAAAATAGAGAATTAAGATGAAAATTGGCGGCAAGGACCCTTGAGGTGTCAACATCACAAGGTCATGAAGGGAACGTAACATGGCTCAAGAGATAGCTTCGGGGAGCACAAGATAAAATTGTGCAAATGCGCGAAACAAAAAGGGTGTCGGAAGAACAGAAAATGAAAACATCTTAGGGAGCACGAAGTAGCCAGGGATAAAGTCCACGTGGACCTTGTCAGTGTGCAGAAGAGGCATGATTGATGAAATCTATTTTGTATTCTCAGACGTGGCACCAAATCTTAATAGTTTTCCTTTTTGAAAATTTTCATGTTCTTAATGTAAACTGGGTTAGTTGGCCAAAATATGTAGACGGTGCCTCTTGTATGTAATCTGATCTTGATGGGGACCTAATATAAAGTCTTGAACTTTGACAAAAGGACTCTGGTTGTAGTGGTTGGATGCATCGTTTATTCTCTTTGCGTGTGTATCTATTGTTTTATTTGTCCAAATCTTCTTGTAAGTTAGCCCTGAATTTATACTTAGTGGTGCTCCGAGTTAATTTGTATTTTCATTAATATTCTTCTATGAAACTTCCGACGCCAAATGATTTCATCGTACGACGCTGACATGGAAAAACTAACTCGAGGTGCGAATTGGGCCTCAAGAACCGATAAAGACTCAGGGGAAAACTAGATCATATGTTTAACCATTCTGGAAATGACATATGGCAAATGAGGACAGGTGGTTTGATCATGTATCTCAATCGGAGTCGGTGTTTCAAAAAGATGTGTCTGTTAAAATAAACCTGGGACTGTCGATGCCGAAAGGTATCGGGGGTTGGCAACTGGGGATAAATGTATCACGTTCTCTACGGACTAGCTTTCTGAAACTCCTCAATGCCAAATGGTATCGGGGATTGGCTATCAATGAAGCCTTTATTTATTCGTTAACGCTTACTCTTTTAACCTTTTACTGATGTCGACGGGGTCAGTCATCGACGATATCCTTTTGTGATGTATGTTGCGAAAGAAAACTCACTTCTATCGACGTTGACGAAGATCGATGCTCGATGACCTCGGTTCTATCGAGTTATTCTGTTTCATCTTTACTTCTTCCCGATGTCGAATTCTTGATYGTGTTGTGGAAATGTTTTGGCTGTCGATTCTTTATTTAAATGTTAGTCTTTTAAGTTATGGGTTTTCACATGTTCAAGCAAAATTTGAGAGACTTAAATGAGAATCAAAAAATGATAAGCGAAGGAAAAAAAATTCATAATGAAGTCAAATTAGACAGCGTAAAAGATCAAGTGGTACCCAAAAAGTAAAATTTGACATAGACCTTTTAGGGTGTGTGTAGTTCTCAACAAATGATGACTTACTGGGCGAAAGAAGAATCTTTGTTCCTCCTTTAGGCTCGGCTGATGCGAAAGCAGGTGGAGAAATTAATTGGTTTTAAATCAGAGCTTCTTTTACATTTGCATTTGAAATTCTCCAGTTGATGCTTCCGGGTCTTCCTGTGGTGTTTTTAACCTTTATTCCTCCTTCGTTTCATGTAACCCTGACTCATGCCCTCTTTGACAAAAATCTAGTAAAGCATTCACTGACATGGAGCCTTTAGTTACCTTTACTCACTTGCTACGGTGTTGCTCTACTACCAGCGAGCGTCCATAGCCCCGACGGAGTCACCCTGAAATCACAGACCTTGCTCCGCTGCCAATGAGTGTCCATAGCCCCGACAGAGTTATCTGCATATCCTCTCCTACTTTCACTCATTTGATAAAGTCAATTTTATTTCAACAAAATTACCTAAGCGAGTGGGAGAGGATGACGCCTGTTTATTTTGCAAAATGAGATGGTTAAGGTGAATCCTTAGCTAGCTTTGTCTTCAGGATTCATGCAGTCCTTTTCATCTTTCCTTATTTCCCTTAAGGTTTTACGAGACCACCAAGCAGACACGTCTGCATTTCTCCAATGTTGTTCATTTGCGTAGGTTAGATAGAGGACCCCTTGAAACAATTGCAGGTTCCCCAACGTTTCTTGTGTTTGTATGTGAGTGACGAGTGAGGAAGAGAGTTTGATATGTCGCATGACTTGAGGCCAACCATTGTCTTGCTAAACACAATCTTCAAAAGTGAAGAAGTCCAAATAGAAAAAGAAAACAACAAAAATGCATTTTGCAATCGACCTAGCTAAAACCAAAATCATGAAAACATGCAATTTATTATTATTATTTTTAATGAAAATATTGTTTTAGGGCTTGGCCATTTACTGGGAGGGCGTCAAGTTCCCCCCTCAAATTCTGTAACCGGTAAGTGCCTGCCCCAATCTTCTCAGCCACCTGGAAAGGTCCAAGCCATAGATTCTAAAACTTAGACTGTTTACCTTTAGGCTCGTTTTCTCTGTCCCATTTCAAGACTAAGTCTCCTACTTCAAAATTCTTCTCTTTAGCCTTATGCTTGTCAAACCATATTTTAATGATCTACTGGTGGGATATAAATTTCAATTTATCTTTTTTCCCTTTCTTCTTCCAGCATGAGCATAGTGTCAATTATTTGTTGTATGGCTGATGAAGGTTGTCCTCTGGAATCTTGGGCAAGTTGAATAGATGGAAGATAAAGCTCCTTAGAGAGAATGGCTTCCTGCCCATATACTAGAAAGTATGGAGGATTTCCTATAGCTTCCTTGGGTGTGACTCTATCTGCCCATAAAGCGTTGTGGAGTAAATTATGCCAATTCCTTTGGTTATCTGCAATTGTTTTCTTCAATATCCTTACTAGGTTCTTATTAGTTGATTCTTCCATTCCATTTCACTGTGGATAATAATTTGCAGAGTATCTAATTATGATTCCTTTGTCTAGAGAAAACTCCATCAATAGGGTGGAGGAAAAGTAAGTTGCATTATCAAAAACCAAGATGGAAGGGACACCAAACCTGGTGATTAGTTGTTGTTCTATGAATTGGATTACCACCTTCTCGTTTACAAGAGTCAGAGGGATGGTATTTTCCCATTTCATAAAATAGTCAGTGGCAATGAATATGTTTTTGTGTTGTTTTGAAGATCTTGGTGTAATTTCTCCTATGATATCTAACCTCCATTGCTCAAAATGCCTAGAAACAGTCACCGGTTGGAGTGGGATTGTTGCTCTCTTCTCTCTCCCAGTGCTTAATTGGCAAGTTTTTCAGTTTCTAGCATATGTGTGAGCGTCCTTGAACAAAGTGGGTCAATAATAACCAACTCTCTGTATCTTATGAGCGATGATGTTTCCTACAAAATATCCACCGATTTGGCCATCATCGAGCTCCTTAAGAACTTTGACTGCATCTTCACGTTCGATACATATTAAAAGTAATACATCATAATTAATCCGAAAGAGTGTCGAATTTATGAGGCGATATTGTGCAGATATCAACCTGGGAGCTCTCCTTTCCCTGGGGTTGAGGTTTTCTAGGCAAGTCTCATGGTGCAGGAGATAAGTCAAATTCTCATACCAAGACTCTTGCCCTAGGGAAATGTATGAATCTTCACCACACCATAATGTCATTTCATTCTCCCATCCAGAGTCTTCATTTACTTTGTCCTGGGCCTCAGCTATCAGTTTGCATAATCCTTGTCCTTTAACTAGTTTAACAGGTTTTATTTCTAGATCGAATTCTTGTACTACTGCCATCCAGTTCCTTCTTCTTTCCCCCATCTCATGTTGAGTGAATAGGGATTGGACTATGGGGTGATGCACAATTACTTTGGTATGGTTCTTGAGGATTTAAGATCTGAAATGTTTTACTTCTTTATAAACTACATAATCTTGTTTATCTATAGCAGGATAAATTAGTCCGGCTCCTTGGAGGTTAGTTCTCATGAACGACATTGGAGCCTCGTTGTTCTCATCATCCTTCTGAATCAGAACCGCAACTAACGATTGATCAGAGGTGAAAGTATAGAGGAAGAAATATATATTAAAATCGAGACTTCATAACACGGGGGCTTGAGATATAGAAGTTTTAATATTACTAAAGGCATCCTTTCGCTCATCGTCCCACTTAAATTTAGCATCTTTGCAGATCATTTTTTGTAATGGTCTGACAGTCTCGGAGAAATCGGGTGTGAACTTCCTTACAAAATTGATTTTCCCGAAGAAGGATTGCATTGTATTTTTTTTTGTGAGGTAACATGCGCTGAGTTATAGATTTGACTTGCTCAGGGTCTATGTGAATGCTTGCTTGGGATATGATTTGACCTAATAGCTTTTCTTCTTCCACACCAAAGATATTTTTCTTAGGGTTTAAAGATATACCGTATTTTCTACACCTTTCGAAAATCTGGGTCAAGTGTTGGATATGCTCCTCTCTTTTCTTCGAATATATAGTCACGTCATCCAAATACACTACTACACACTTGTTGATCAGTCCTTGAAACCCTACGTCCATTGCCCTTTGGAAGGTTGTCACTGCATTGATTAATCCAAAGGGCATGCGTTTGTAAGTGAAATTTCCCCACTTGGTTCAGAAGGTAGTTTTCAAATGGTCTTCCTTTGAAACTAGAACTTGGTTGTAACCCGAGAAACCATCCAGTAGAGAGAAAATATCAGAGCCGGACATGGTCTGCAAGAGTTGCTCCATCAGTGGGACTGGGTAGTTTTCCTTTTCTGAGGCTCTGTTAAGGTTCCTAAAATCTAGGCATAAGCGGATTTCTCCCCACTTTTTCCTCACATGAACCAAATTTGCTACCCATGCAGAATGTCTAACCTGGAAGATAATTTTTGCATCTAAAAGTTTCTTCAACTCCTGACATGTAAGAGGTTCCAGGGATGGGTGGTACTTCCGGAGCTTCTGTTAGAAGGGTTTCACTTCTTGTTTTAATGGGATAGTGTGTTGAATGATACCGGTATCATAAGTTTTCATATCTCGATAGGACCATGAGAAGACATCTTGATATTGTTTGAATAGTTTGAGATAAGCCTTCCTTTCCTCTTTAGATATAGTTTTGCTGATATTTATATTTTTTGGGTTTTCCAAGGTTCCGAGATTTATAGTTTCATGCATGGGATAGGAACTACCGGTCTTTGCATTTTTGGGCCCCTTAAACCGCTCTTTTAGTTCAAAAAGGTTCTCTAAACTAGCTATCCCCTTAGGAATTATGTGAGACTTTGATTTGTTAGTCGGTTGACCTATCCGAGTATCATTTTTTGTTGATTGGTCCTGGAATACTTCATCGTCAATAGCTAAGTCTTTGAAATTATCTCGGTTAGTCAGAAAGTTTATGATATGTTCATCTCCTTCAAAGAATTTCCAATTAGAAATGTTATTAGGCACTGATGGTTTGTAGAATAGTTCCACAGTGAACAGGGAGGCTTCATAATATTCTAGAGGTGACAGCCTTGAAGCAGTTGTAACCAAGGAATCAACAAGGATATTCTTTTCTCTAGGGATCGTTGTGATATTGAAAGCTTCAAAATGCTCTATTAACCTATGCACTTTTTGTTGATATTTCTTTAGGTGCGGGGAATTGCAATGTATAGTATTCCTTACTTGTCTATCGATAATTTTAGAATCCCCGAAAACCTTCAATTCTTTGATGTTTAAGTCTATGTCTTCCTTTAACCCCTGTACTAGAGCTTCATACTCGGCGGTGTTGTTTGTCCATTCGAACTCAAGTCTATAGGATAGGAAATGACATTTTCCCTTTGGATCAATGAGGATGCACCCTGCCCCGGATCCCTCCTGTGATTTAGATCCATCAAAGTATATGGTCCAAATTTGTGAGAGAAATTTATCTGTTTCTTCTTTCTTATTACTTTCTTTCTCTCCTATCTTTTGTCCGGTGATTTATAGCACAGGTTCTTGACAGAAGAGAGTTCCCTCTATCAGTATCGGTGATTTCTCTTGAAACACCATTTCATAATTTTGAGTGAGAGGTATATCAGATGAGAGAGGGGAGAAGTTGTCGAAGTAGGAATCACGGGAATAATTTCCTAGCATAGGGAAGTCTACCGATGAGGGTTCGTTTAAGGTTTCTAAATCAGTGACCATATGTTTCATATATCTTTCCCTATCAATTATGATCATATTTTTGTACCCTTTTAATGGTAGCCAAAGGTGTGCCCAGTTTGTACTAAAGTATCTGTTTAACTTATCAGACCAATTCCGGATTAAATATAATCTATAAGCTTATGGGATGTCTACTATAATGATGTCAATCACTTGCACAAACTTAGGATGCGTGGCTATTCTGATCATTACATCTTTGAGTTCTCCCATGACCTTCACCTGGGTTCTATCTAGTTGTATTACATGTTTATCACTCTTGAGAGGAACTGCGTTTAGTTTTTTACAAATAGATAGTGGCATAATGTTAGAGGATGCTCCTGAATCGACCAAATAGTTGTGGAGGTTCCTGTTGAAAACTTCAAATGTTTAAAGGAAAGGTGGGACAAAATGTTTTCCCTTCTTATCTTCAGAACAAGTGTTCACAGTTGGTTTATTCCCTAAGTCTATGGGAATTAGATTTCTTCCTAATTCAGTGCTCGTCGTAGGATTTTCTATTAATTTCAAAGCCTGTAACATGAAGTCCTTTTGTTGAGGGATCCTACAAATGTCCATGACTGATATATTAGCCTTTAACTTCTTCAAATCTTCAACTACATTGTAATCAAGTTTGGGTGATTCTCGGGTATGGATGCTTATAGGGTTCTTACGGGGAGAAAAAGGTGATTTCAAGTGATTGGGGGTTGTCTTTACCCCCGAAGTTTGGGTAGTAGTGAGATCTTTTGAGGCAGGCAGACCCTTACTACATGTTTTCACAACCAAGACCTCTGCAGGTGGTCCTTGAGACTCGAATAAGTCATCGGAAGGCATGATTACATCAGGATCCCATATCATCATGGTTGTATCTTCTAGTGGATCAATCTCTTCCTGATCAACAACATTCATAACTGAATTTATCGATTGTTCGATCAAAGAGACCTCATCTAGAAACTGACTGGCCATTAAATTCATGGCATGCACCCATTGAGAGAAGTATCTTTCAGAGTGGTTCTCTTGATGGTAAGTACAGAAAGAATCAGATGCTACATTTCCCAGATCGATATTTAAGTTAGTTGG